>CAUVYM010000473.1:0-43251 GCA_963556165.1 Tipula helvola
AACTATTTTTTGTTCAAAAAGAGTACACTTTGCAAGTATTTCATAGGTGAAAAAAAATATAATATATAATTTTATAAATAATTTTTCACATTTCTTGTAAGAAATTTAAGCTTTAATCACAGATAAGAATAGACAGATGTGTATCTTGTATGGGCTATATTTACATCAATACCAAATTCCAATCCAATCCTTTTAGAGCAGGACGTACATTTCTGTCCCTTTTTATTTTTTTTTTTACGTATGGCTATTTTGATTATATCAAAGCAAACATGGCATGGCTATTTTGATTATATCAAAGCAAACATAAACCAACTTCAAAGAAATTTAATTTTATAATATATACGTCCTGCTCTAAAAGGATTAGATTGGAATTTTTAGTAATGTAAATATGGCCCATACAAGATCCACATCTGTCTAGTCTTATCTGTGCTTTAATCAGCCATTTTAAGGCCGCCATTTTTTTTTAGAAGAATGTATTTTCCCAAACCAGCTAATTTACAATTTTTAAAAGTGGGTTTGTATATATATGAAAAATGTCTTTCAGTTTTGAAGAAGCGGAAAAATGCGAATGTCAAAAAAAATGTAACAAATTTGTTTATTAATTAATAAGCAGCTTAAAACAACATTTACAAATTACAATGAATCGTATTATCATAATCATAACAATCGATTTTGATGGTTGATTAAAAATGTAAAAATCTATAAAATCGTAAATTCTTCCAAATTAGATCCGAAAAGCAACTTATAGGAAACAATTTCATTTTTATTTTTTACCACATTATGATGTACATGAATGGGTCGTTTTATTCTATATGAATGAAAAGCATCACCCACATAGTATGATCCATTAAATATGGGTTAAAATTTTATATTGTGTCATCAAATTGCAGCTTTATGAAACTATCCAAAACACGATTTTTTTTTGTTATAGATAATGAAACAATTTATTATAAAATTCAGTATACATAATATTGTTTAATATAAACAATCAAGACGACACAAAAACCAACTAATTTTTCAAATGAATACAACAAACTGATAACAATGAGTTGAATTAATTAAATGAAGCCGGAACCCCTAAATTGGCTATATTAGTTTATCCAATATAATAATTATAAAGCAACAACAAAAAAGGATAAAGCGTTGATCTGTTATATACAACCGTACATATATGATAAAAATCTTTCCTCATAGACAAATTGAAATACCAAACCCTGAGATTTTCTGATATGTTGTAGAAAAATGTTCGTATCCATGAAGATAATTAATTTTTATTATTTTGTTGTTGTTGTACACATCGTGTACCTGATTCTCAGAACTAGAATCCTTAGTTTATTTTTGTAAAGAGAATTTTAAAATTAAAATAAAGTTATATTTGGATTCTCCTGCTAACCTCATAAAACGTAATTTAATTAATTTTAATTTTTTTATATCAGCAACCTCAGAATGTTTGTGTGCGTGTGTATGTGTTGTCATGTAATCCGGATTTTTATTATTTTCTTGAATCCCATCTTATAAATTTTCAAAAATCAACTCTATAATTTTAATATTTTCAATCTGTTTTTTTGTAACAACAAGAAAAATTCTAACTAATTTAAATATCATGTACAACAGCCTAAAACAATAAAAAATAATTTCCTTTGTACGATAATCAAAATTCTATTCATATATAACATACTTGAACATATTTATATTGGAGCTTTTTCTAAAAGCTTTTTTATTCTACACCTACATGAGAATTAATTGTTTTTAATGAAAATATTGTTTTTTTTTCTTTTGTAACCGTTAATATTTTAAGAGCGTCATGGAAAAGTTCAATCACTTTACACTTTAAGCGTAATAATAATAAAATCAAATAATTAAAATTGACATTATTACCTTAGCGGAATTAAGAGGAATTTTTATTTCGTTTCGTAACATGTTACAATTTCTTAATTTTTTCAACCTCGTTAATGCTATTATATGAGTATGTGTCTTATCTGCCGTTGTAGTAAAAAAATAATGCGACGACAAATAAACTGACACACACATATATACCGCCGACATTGACGCCACCATAACCATCTCCACCACGTTTGATTACAGTTTAACACACATTCATATGCAAATATATATTCCGTATACATGCCTTATATGTGTGTTTGGAGATGACACCTGAATCTGTACCTGTAACCTGAAAGAAAGGAAATTCTGGAAATTATTACGTATACTTTAAATTTACATTTATTTAATACTTAGCCTTAAGTTTATGTTATGCTCATTTATCCAATCAATGTCATGTAAAGAAAATAAGTTAGATTAGAATCTTTTCTATATTTGAATTATATAAATTTACTTACGTTTAATATTTTGTGTATAACAGCTGTCCGTATTGACATTTCATAATTTGTGTCGATAACGTAGATACGAATAGTGATGACATGTCGATAATGCAACTTGGTTGCATATTTATTGTTCAATGGTACAATTATATTTACGAAACTGTTTACAGTGCAATGTACATGAAAATTAGTAGATTATCGACACGTCATTTACCATTCCAATTTTTTTGTTGTAATCACTTCGATAAAATCTGTCCGACTGAAATCATCGCGTGCTATTTAAAAAATAAATAAAATAAATGAGTGATACGTTTTATAACGTTAATAAAGTTAATATTGAAGTGTATTTATTGCTTTTACTTGCATTGCTGGACCTTTTGGGCAACAAAGTGTATACAGTCCACTATAATCGCATCACGGGAAGTACGTAACCTCAAATTCAGGCCACATTGTTCACTGTGGGAAATTTATTACAAATTTGGGTTACCCCGTCGTTTCATGGTCCTTCGAGCCGGATCGTCCAGCCAACGTTGTAAAACTGTTTTCACGGGAGAATCTATTGGATTTAATCGAGGTCATCAAATCAGGAATATCTCAAGATTGCAATTCATGCGTCTTGGCAGCTAAGTAGCCAATTTATATATTTTGTGTTAAAATAAATTCGGTGCTAGTCGATAAATTAGTCACGTGGTCGCATAAATTGAGTGTTAAGTGATTAGCCATTTCTCGTCAGTATTTTTGAAATATAAGTGGCATTCGCAATTGTTACACGTGCATGGAAATTGCTCGAACATATTAAACAGTTATTCAATAAATCGAGCCGCCATTGTCAAGTCGCCATTTTGATAAATCCACGTGAAATTGCTTGAACATACTAAACCGGTATTCAATAAATTCAGTCGCCATTTTCGAGTCGCGTTTTTAATAAATGTTCGTGAATACGTATAGACAGTTATCTAACGAAAGCGTATAAATTACTATTGTGCAGTGTTTCGTGCCGGTTATTATAAAGTGAAACGATATATTATGGCTGAGTTGGCTGCATTAAAAAGGCAGAAGTCTGCTAACAAGGGCAAATTAACTTTCATACTGAACTCGTTCAAAACCCCAACAAGTGATCTGTCGATAGAAGAATGCAGGGCAAAACTAGCTCGAGTGGAGCAATTATTGGGTCAATTTACGGAAATGGAAAACAACCTTCTTGCTCAAGATGACAAGTACGAACCGGACATGGAGTACGAGGAAAACTATTATAAAGCAGTTACTAGAATTAACAAATTGATTCGACAGCTTGGAATCGATAGCGGCACTCCAAACAACAGCCTAGATAATTCAGCGACGGTTACACAAAATGGGGCAGAGATCAGATTACCCAAATTGAATATACCACCATTTTCCGGCGAGTACACTGAGTGGCAATCGTTCCACGATCTTTATGTGTCTGCAATTCACGACTCAAATACACTAATGCCTGTTCAGAAATTTCAATATCTGAAAGGATTACTTCGCGGCGAAGCCGCTAGTCTACTACGTCACTTCAAAATAACTGAAAGCAATTACATTGAAGCGTGGCAAAAATTGCGTGCGCGATACGATAGAAAGAAGTACACGATCAACGCTTTTATTAGAACGTTCCTAGATCAACCAACCATTAGCTCAGCAACCCGCATCAATGTGAAGCAATTACTGGATACCTCTGATGAAGTGCTTAGGGGTTTGAAAGCAATGGGGAAAGACGGAGAAGCCAGAGACCCGTGGCTCATTTACATCATATTAAATAAATTAGATAGCGAGTCAAAGAGTCAATGGGCAACATACACAGCAGAAAAGGAGGTACCTACGATCCAAGAATTATTCGAGTTCCTGCTACGAAGAAGTGATGCGTTGGAATCTACGCAAAGTTCATCCAAACGGACTCAACCAATCAAGCAATTGTCGATTAAGGGCCATGTCGTGACCAATCAGCCAAGTTGTCCAATGTGTCAATCGAGCGACCATTCCATCTACCAATGTGCACAGTTTAATGAATTGGAAGTCACAAAACGACGGGATTGGACTAAGGAAAACAGACGATGCTATAATTGTTTAAGCGACCGACATGTTGTCTTTAAATGCCAATCGAGAAGGCGTTGCACAATATGTAAGGGAAGGCATCACACGCTTCTTCATGCATCTCAAATCGGTTCAACGACGGAAACAAACATGGAAGATCAAAAACCGGCTTCTACGGTATCACCAAAACCAAACACAGTTTCAATACACTATGGCCAGACGTCAACCGTTCAATCAGTCTTACCAACTGCCATGGCCAAGGTAATGAGTTCGTCCGGAACATTGTTGTGCTGTCGCGCACTGCTGGATTCTGGATCCCAGGCAAGTTTTATTACTGAATCTTGCATTCAGCGCCTTGGAATTCGTCGCAAGAATGGAAGAGTCGCAGTACGAGGCCTAGGTCACGTGGACGCAGGCACCACCAGAGGAATGGCCACGATTCATATTCATCCAGAAGTAGGACCTGTTTTTGCAGTGAACGTATTCATCATTAATAAAATCACGTCAAACATACCGAGATATGATGATACCATGCGTACTCTAGATGCTTGGAGAACATTACCGTTGGCAGATGCATCCGTTGGCAATTCGAGCGAAATCGATATTCTCATTGGCATCGACCACTTCTTCAATATATTAATCGATGGTCAGATTCGAACAAGTGAAAATATGCCTATCCTCCAAAATACAATTTTCGGTTGGGTTGCAGCAGGAAATCTTCGTGACAACGCTACTTATGAGGACAACATTATAAGCGGTCTTACAACGAACATATCTGAGTTTGACATTGATCGAACCTTACGGAGATTTTGGGAGGTAGAAGAAGTCGAAACGAACATCAAATTGAGCGAGGAAGAACAATTCTGCGAAAACCATTTCCAAGAGAATTTAGCAATGGCAGAAGATGGAAAGTTCACAGTAAAATTGCCATTCAAACGGAACAGAAACGAGTTAGGGGAGTCATTACCCATCGCAATTCGGCGATTACAAGGCATGGAACGACGATTCCAAAGGGATCAATGGCTATACGAAGAGTATAAGAAATTTATGGATGAATACATAAAGCTGGGGCATATGAAGGAGATACCGCTAACTGATGAACGTAAATTTGGAGTGTATCTTCCTCATCATGGAGTGTTGAAGCAATCAAGCAGCACTACTAAACTCCGAGTTGTCTTCGATGCATCGTCAAAAACAACCTCTAATGTTTCATTGAATGATTGTCTTGCCGTGGGTCCGACAATACAGCCTTCACTGACAGAAATCCTGTTGCGTTTCCGAGAACGAGCCATTGTATTTGCAGCGGATGTCGAGAAAATGTATCGCCAAGTTTGGGTTGATCACTACGATACCAATTTTCAACGGATAGTTTGGAGAAATCATCCTGCTGATCCAATCCGACACTATAAACTGCTAACGGTAACCTACGGAACATCATCAGCTCCTTTTCTCGCGACGAGAGCTCTTCGAGATATTGGATTGCAAACCATTAATACAAATGCGACTGTATCGAAAGCAATTCTTGAGGATTTTTACGTTGACGACTTGCTGTCTGGGGCCAACTCTATTGACGCCGCGAGAAAACTAAAAGAAGGAATTGATGCAGCTCTGCGAGTCAAGGGATTCATACTACGCAAATGGGTATCTAACGCAGACGAGTTAAGTGATGGGACGAAACACAGTGATGCTATCCAAATTAACGACAATTCAGACATTCAAAGGGTCTTGGGTCTACGCTGGAGTCCAACTCGAGATGCATTTCACTTTCACGTGGACATCGAAGACACAACGTACATCACAAAACGAAAGGTATTATCTAACGCGGGCAGAATATTTGACCCCTTAGGCTGGTTGGCACCTGTTATCATACGAGTCAAAATTTTCATACAGCAGCTTTGGATAGTTGATCTAGGATGGGACGAGCCATTAAACGACGAGTTATCAAAACAATGGAGAGAGATATACCAAAATTTACACTCAGTTCGAGACATAAGCATTAATCGATTTATAAGTAGCATAAACCCCGTTCATATTGAGCTACATGGATTTTGCGACGCGAGTGAACGTGCATATGCAGCAGCGATTTACGTCCGTTTAACTTCAAGTGATGGAACAAGTAGCGTGAACCTAGTCACAAGCAAAACCAAGGTATCACCGATAAAGCAACTGTCGATTCCTCGCCTAGAATTATGCGGCGCCGTGCTACTTACAAAGTTGATAAAATCCGTTGAACAAAACTCCACACTCCAGTTTAATGAAATTATTGCGTGGACTGATTCTAAAATAGTGCTTGACTGGCTTTCCTCACATCCGCAACGCTGGAAAACATTCATTGGAAATCGAACGTCAGAGATTCTCGACACTATACCCCGCCATAATTGGAGATATGTTCGCTCAGCCGACAATCCAGCAGATTGTGCTTCGCGTGGTGTAACACCACAGATTTTGAAAGAATTTGATCTTTGGTGGAAGGGGCCGAAGTGGTTAAGTGGTGAGAAGAAAACGTGGCCGTCACCTAAGATTAGTACAGAAGCGACAACAGAAGAGTTACGTCATAATTCCTTCAATCTAACCATCATCGAAAATTTAATTGCCGAATTGTCTGAGAAGTATTCGTCATTCAATAAACTGCTAAGGATCATTGCTACCATCCACAGATTTGTCAGTAATTGCAAGGCACCTAAGCAGGCACGCCAAACGAGCATTTTATTTAGCCGAGATGAGTTGTTGAGATCAAAAAACACCATTATCAGAAATGTTCAACAGAAGCACTTTAAAGAGGAAGTTGATAGCCTGACAAAGTCTGACGGCATATCCAATTCGAGTAAATTAAAGACGTTGAGTCCATACATCGATAAATACGGCATCATGCGTGTAGGTGGAAGGTTATCTAATTCAAATGCCACTTACGACACAAAACACCCAGTGATACTACCACATCAGTCCATTATTTCGACACGAATAATCGAAGAAGCTCATCGAGATTATAAACATGCTGGAGCTTCATTACTATTAGCCAACTTGCGACAACAGTATTGGGTCATTGGAGCAAAACGAATCATTCGTCAAGTCATTAGTAGATGTGTCATATGTACGAAGATCAGAGCCAAAACAGAAGTGCAAATTATGGCAGATTTGCCAGCAGCAAGAGCAGAATTCATCAGACCGTTTCTCAAAGTTGGTGTTGATTTCGCTGGCCCGCTATCAATACATTTGACTAGGGGGCGCGGGCAAAAAACATATAAGGCCTATATATGTCTCTTTATATGCCTCAGCGTTAAGGCGGTTCACCTAGAATTAGTGAGCAATTTGAGTAGTGATGCATTTTTGGCCGCACTAAAACGATTCGTCGCGAGAAGGGGTACCAGCACTGACATATATTCAGACAACGGCACCAATTTTGTTGGTGCCAATAAGCTTCTGCAACAGAATTTCAATAAATTGATAAAAGAGTCTAACGAATGTTCTCAATTCTTTTCTAGAAATTTTATTACTTGGCACTTCAATCCTCCAAGCGCTCCCAGTTTCGGTGGACTGTGGGAAAGCGCAATCAAATCGATGAAGTTCCATCTCAAAAGGATAATCGGCGCTAGCATTCTCACCATGGAAGAAATGACCACCTTATTGGCAGAAGTTGAGGCGGTATTAAATTGCAGACCGTTGTGTATATTATCTTCCGACGATTTAGATGTGTTGACACCATCCCATTTTTTAATTGGACATTCCAACGCCAAAATTCCCGAAGCAAGTGTGCCTGATATACAATCGAATTACAACCAAAGATGGCAAAACGTCCAACGCATAGCACAGCAATTTTCTAAACGATGGCATACCGAGTATCTGACGTCATTACAACAGCGAGTTAAATGGCATACGACGAAAGAAAACATACGTATAGATGACATTGTCATTATTAAGGATGACGATATTCCATCAACGCATTGGAACCTAGGAAAAATCATAAAACTACATCCAGGCAAAGACAACGTTGTACGTGTTGTCACACTAAAAACTAAATCGGGCATATTAAAGCGGCCAATCAACAAATTGTGCATTCTTCCTATTGAATCGGACGATTCAAGGTCCGCGGCATGTTTGGAGATGACACCTGAATCTGTACCTGTAACCTGAAAGAAAGGAAATTCTGGAAATTATTACGTATACTTTAAATTTACATTTATTTAATACTTAGCCTTAAGTTTATGTTATGCTCATTTATCCAATCAATGTCATGTAAAGAAAATAAGTTAGATTAGAATCTTTTCTATATTTGAATTATATAAATTTACTTACGTTTAATATTTTGTGTATAACAGCTGTCCGTATTGACATTTCATAATTTGTGTCGATAACGTAGATACGAATAGTGATGACATGTCGATAATGCAACTTGGTTGCATATTTATTGTTCAATGGTACAATTATATTTACGAAACTGTTTACAGTGCAATGTACATGAAAATTAGTAGATTATCGACACGTCATTTACCATTCCAATTTTTTTGTTGTAATCACTTCGATAAAATCTGTCCGACTGAAATCATCGCGTGCTATTTAAAAAATAAATAAAATAAATGAGTGATACGTTTTATAACGTTAATAAAGTTAATATTGAAGTGTATTTATTGCTTTTACTTGCATTGCTGGACCTTTTGGGCAACAAAGTGTATACAGTCCACTATAATCGCATCACGGGAAGTACGTAACCTCAAATTCAGGCCACATTGTTCACTGTGGGAAATTTATTACAAATTTGGGTTACCCCGTCGTTCAATGTGAAACAGGCGAAAATTAAACATAAAAATTGAAAGCTTTCGTTTTTTTTTGTTTCATTAAAAGATTTTCCAAGCAAAGTAGAAAAATAATGTTAAAAGGGTTTTCAAGATATTTACTGAGGAAATTTTTTTTTGTTGCTTTCACTTGTTAAATTGAAAATTTTTCGCCTGAAAAAAAGAAACATTTAAGGTAATTTTATAAGATTTTTCTATTTTTTTTATTTAATGTGGAAATAACAGCAAAAACACTTTATTTTAAATGAAAATGAAGCAAAAAAAAAATAAAAAAATTTAAATTAGAACGATTTGAACATAGAAACGATAACAATCATACATTTACAATATTTTCGAAAAATAATTTTCGTTTTTGCAAATTACATTTACATGAAATGAATGTTCAAGGTTTGAATTTTCATTTTTTTTTGTTTTTTTGGAAATGTTTAGAAAATGTGATTGTGTCAATTTTCGAGGATGTCTCCAAAGGTTTTTTTTTTTTTGGGTGAAGATTCATACAATATGTTTAATGTGGTTTCGTGTTTATAATGTTCCAATTAATTTTAATATCTTTTGTATATACAATCGTGATGACATGAACCTTTACGATAAGCAACTACATGTTGTATGTTTTACGCTACTGGCTAAAATGTGTTTAATACAATTTTAGTCCACGTGTCATGGTTAATAAGTTTTTCACTATGAATTCAAAAGTAATTACGCCAGTCAAAAAAAATAACAACCCTTCATGACATGTGTCAGATTCTCTTAAACATATATAATAAGCTAAAATGGGATGTTTTTTTTAATTTTGTTTTTGTTTCAATTTAGAAGTCTACGAGTATATGCTAGAAAATGGGTGGAGGTCAAAACTCATAATAAGGTCATACGTGTTGTTATAATTAATAAAAGGTAAAAGTAAAAAAGAAGTATATACATTTTCAAAGAACAGAGATAAAATACTACTCCTGATGGCACGTAACAGAAGTATAGACAAATTCACCGATAGACTGTTGGACAGATAGACCGAAAAATATTAAACAGACTGACGTGCTATAAGAGAGACAAACCTACAGGCATACCTACAGATAGACCAACAGATACGCCGAGAGAGAAAGGCAGACAGATCAACGATTAGACTTAACTTAATAAATAGACCGACAGAAAGGTAAACCTGTAAATTTAGATTTTCTAATTTATCCTCTCGGCCTAAACATGTTTCGAAACAAAAGAATTTTCGAGTCATTGAAATCTATTGTTGGAATTAAAATTAAGGTTGGTATAGATTTTCCAAGTATCTGCACCAAAATTTAAGGTAAGGCTGTCAGATAAATCGTCATAGGCAGAGCGGAAAACTAAAAAAAACTCGCTTCTATCATTTTTCTCTTTGCGTGCCATAATTATTACTTTTGGCGTTGATATCAGTGCGGTGTTGAAAATTAAATTAATAATAAATTTGTATAGTGATCTGATAACAATCCAAACATTATTATTGTGAACCGATATTATAAATAATTATAAAGCATTATGTAAAACTTTTTATATAACAAAAATCCGTCCTTACGTACGAAATAAAATTTTTGAAAAAAGACACAAGCTTGTGTTTCTTTTGATAAAAATAGAGAACGTTCGCATATTCACTATCGGGGAATAAGACATCAAGCTTATTTAGACTAGTGCATTAAAATTAATTTAGCAAACATTTAAAATTTGCGATTTGTTTGACATTTGACATTTGATATTTGATATTTGACATTTGACATTTGACATTTGACATTTGACATTTGACATTTGACATTTGACATTTAATATTTAATATTTAATATTTAATATTTAATATTTAATATTTAATATTTAATATTTAATATTTAATATTTAATATTTAATATTTAATATTTAATATTTAATATTTAATATTTAATATTTAATATTTAATATTTAATATTTAATATTTAATATTTAATATTTAATATTTAATATTTAATATTTAATATTTAATATTTAATATTTAATATTTAATATTTAATATTTAATATTTAATATTTAATATTTAATATTTAATATTTAATATTTAATATTTAATATTTAATATTTAATATTTAATATTTAATATTTAATATTTAATATTTAATATTTAATATTTAATATTTAATATTTAATATTTAATATTTAATATTTAATATTTAATATTTAATATTTAATATTTAATATTTAATATTTAATATTTAATATTTAATATTTAATATTTAATATTAATATTTAATATTTAATATTTAATATTTAATATTTAATATTTAATATTTAATATTTAATATTTAATATTTAATATTTAATATTTATATTTAATATTTAATATTTAATATTTAATATTTAATATTTAATATTTATATTTAATATTTAATATTTAATATTTAATATTTAATATTTAATATTTAATATTTAATATTTAATATTTATATTTAATATTTAATATTTAATATTTAATATTTAATATTTAATATTTAATATTTAATATTTAATAATATTAATATTTAATATTTAATATTTAATATTTAATATTTAATATTTAATATTTAATATTTAATATTTAATATTTAATATTTAATTTAATATTTAATATTTAATATTTAATATTTAATATTTAATATTTAATATTTAATATTTAATATTTAATATTTAATATTTAATATTTAATATTTAATATTTAATATTTAATATTTAATATTTAATATTTAATATTTAATATTTAATATTTAATATTTAATATTTAATATTTAATATTTAATATTTAATATTTAATATTTAATATTTAATATTTAATATTTAATATTTAATATTTAATATTTAATATTTAATATTTAATATTTAATATTTAATATTTAATATTTAATATTTAATATTTAATATTTAATATTTAATATTTAATATTTAATATTTAATATTTAATATTTAATATTTAATATTTAATATTTAATATTTAATATTTAATATTTAATATTTAATATTTAATATTTAATATTTAATATTTAATATTTAATATTTAATATTTAATATTTAATATTTAATATTTAATATTAATATTTAATATTTAATATTTAATATTTAATATTTAATATTTAATATTTAATATTTAATATTTAATATTTAATATTTAATATTTAATATTTAATATTTAATATTTAATATTTAATATTTAATATTTAATATTTAATATTTAATATTTAATATTAATATTTAATATTTAATATTTAATATTTAATATTTAATATTTAATATTTAATATTTAATATTTAATATTTAATATTTAATATTTAATATTTAATATTTAATATTTAATATTTAATATTTAATATTTAATATTTAATATTTAATATTTAATATTTAATATTTAATATTTAATATTTAATATTTAATATTTAATATTTAATATTTAATATTTAATATTTAATATTTAATATTTAATATTTAATATTTAATATTTAATATTTAATATTTAATATTTAATATTTAATATTTAATATTTAATATTTAATATTTAATATTTAATATTTAATATTTAATATTTAATATTTAATATTTAATATTTAATATTTAATATTTAATATTTAATATTTAATATTTAATATTTAATATTTAATATTTAATATTAATATTTAATATTTAATATTTAATATTTAATATTTAATATTTAAATATTTAATATTTAATATTTAATATTTAATATTTAATATTTAATATTTAATATTTAATATTTAATATTTAATATTTAATATTTAATATTTAATATTTAATATTAATATTTAATATTTAATATTTAATATTTAATATTTAATATTTAATATTTAATATTTAATATTTAATATTTAATATTTAATATTTAATATTTAATATTTAATATTTAATATTTAATATTTAATATTTAATATTTAATATTTAATATTTAATATTTAATATTTAATATTTAATATTTAATATTTAATATTTAATATTTAATATTTAATATTTAATATTTAATATTTAATATTTAATATTTAATATTTAATATTTAATATTTAATATTTAATATTTAATATTTAATATTTAATATTTAATATTTAATATTTAATATTTAATATTTAATATTTAATATTTAATATTTAATATTTAATATTTAATATTTAATATTTAATATTTAATATTTAATATTTAATATTTAATATTTAATATTTAATATTTAATATTTATATTTAATATTTAATATTTAATATTTAATATTTAATATTTAATATTTAATATTTAATATTTAATATTTAATATTTAATATTTAATATTTAATATTTAATATTTAATATTTAATATTTAATATTTAATATTTAATATTTAATATTTAATATTTAATATTTAATATTTAATATTTAATATTTAATATTTAATATTTAATATTTAATATTTAATATTTAATATTTAATATTTAATATTTAATATTTAATATTTAATATTTTGATATTTTGATATTTGACATTTGACATTTGAAATTTGACATTTTATATTAGATATTTGATAATTTTTATTTAAAATTTAATATTTAGGCTGTTTTCGAAACCGATACATATTTGATACTTATTTGACGCCATCTTACATAAATAAGTATGCAAAACCGTTCGATTGAGGGACTTTCCTAATATCGATTTTAGTTTATTTGTCCCCACGCTTAGGCAGCGCTGAATAGTTGATTCATTTTTTTTTAAATTACATACATAGTTTACAAATAGTTTCTTGTCTAAATTAGTGGATGTCCCCGTACTTTTTTCTTTACGATTAATAAAATTGAGTATGTTGCGATTAATAATAAATATCCAATTTTAAAATTAATTTAGTCGAGATTAATAATTTAATGAAAAAGGAAAAACTCAAGACCATTTTTGGCATATATAAACCTACATACGAAATATTTTAGCTGCCAGTCAGCAAGCGTTGGAATTATATTTGGGAAAATCACTAATTGATTTGACGTACTTATTTTGACAGCGGTAACAAAAAATTGTTTGTTGTCTAATTTTTTGAATAAAACATATTGATATTCGCAATATAATAACCCAATTTGCTTTCACTTATACCTAGGTGATTACTTTTGAAATAATAATTTGTATAATTAATATTGATGACCTAAATATGTATATATTTGAATGAAACATTAAAAATCTGAAGGAATACATTTGTGTACTTTTTCCAAAAAACAAATTTTCATTTTGTATATATCACACTACCCTAGACAAGCTTTCATACACAAATTCACAAACAATTTAGATTTTATTGTAGGTTAGGTTAGGTTTATGTGGCGGTCCACTAAGGCAAAGCATAGACACTAAAAGGTCCGTTAGGTTCGTAGCCGTCCCACAATTTAAAAATTGTCCTCCAACTCATTGAAACCACTTTGAGCTTGCTACGCAGCGTTGAATACTCCTGACGTCCATCCTGCTGAGTTCCGTCAGGTTGTTGAAGAGGGGTGCCCCTAGGAACTTCAGTCTGTTTCATGCCAGACGAGGACAGGTACAAAAAAGATGAAGTACTGTCTCTTCCTCCTCTTCGTCCTCAAAACTACGACAGTTGTCATGTGAGAAGAAACCAAGTCTACTCGCATGTCTAGCTATGAGACAGTGCCCTGTAATCACTCCAACAACCATACTGACCTCACTC
Source organism: Tipula helvola (assembly GCA_963556165.1). Taxonomy (NCBI): domain Eukaryota; kingdom Metazoa; phylum Arthropoda; class Insecta; order Diptera; family Tipulidae; genus Tipula; species Tipula helvola. The sequence continues at coordinate 14,819 of CAUVYM010000473.1, forward strand.
CGCTGAAGTGAGATCAGCTGTTTGGATCTTGCCAAGTCCAACTTTTACCAGACCTGCCGAGTTATTATTCATGAGGTACTATTTGACTATCTGTCATTCGTCAACTTACTAGCTTCCTCCTGAAGCAGCAGTTTGCATACCGCAAGAGGCATTACAATATCCTTTTTGCTGTTTGAGATGTCATCCGTTGTACCACGTCGAGCCAGTTCATCGGCTTTTATATTCCCTGTACTAATGAAATGTCCTAGCACCCATATAATGTGAATGTTGAACTGATCTGTCATCTCGTTAAGATATTTTATTGTAAGAGATTTTATTGTTTTGAGATATTTTATTGTAAGAAAGAGGCAGAAAATAAGTCACCTCGCCAGCATACTTATTTGAATAAGTTAGGTTCCACAAATAAGTATTCGTTTCGAAAACAGCCTTGACATTTTAATTTTTTATTTTATACTTAACATTTACATATATTTTAATTTGGTATTTAATATTTAGTATTTTATATTGGATAATTGATATTTGACATTTAATTTTTAATATTTAATATTACATATTTAATATTTGATAGTTGATATTTTATATTTGTTATTTTATATTTGATATTTGACGTTGGCCATTTTGAATTTGATACTTGATATTCGATCAAATATTAAATAATTTGTATCGATTAAATTTAATTTTTGGTTTCGATTTTTTTTTATTTTTTTATTACTAAAAATTATTTTTTTCTGTTTCGAAATATTATATTTGATGCCAATTTATTGATTTTAATGCCAATGTTTGTCTCCCGAGTATTTAATTATGTCCTGCAAAAATATTTGTTTGTATTCTCGTATATTGTTCCAAAATATTATTTTGATGCTAATGTTTGTCACCAAAAAATGTTTCTTGTATGCCCGTTTAAATTGTTCCTTTTATAATTATTATATTTAGTACATTTAATTTTTGATGTTTGTTATTTTATGTTTGATATTTGATAATTTTTATTTTATATTTTATACTTTACATTTTTATTTTAATTTTGTATTTCTTGTTTAGTATTTTATATTTGATGTTTGCTTTTTGATATTTGATATTTAAAATTTTATATTTAGTATTATATTTTTTTTGATATTTGATGTTTATATTTGACATTTTATATTTCATCATGTCCAAATAAAAGTATTACACCTGCAAATTCTCTAATTTTTTGGAGAGTCCTTAAAGATTTTAATGCTATGTTTTATTTTATATTTTATACTTTACATTTTTTTTTAATTTTGTATTTCATATTTAGTCTTTTATTTTTGATATATGATATTTAATATTTGTTAGTTGATATTCTATATTTGATGTTTGTTGTTTTATATTTTAATAACTGATATTTGGTATTTTATATTTGATATTCGATATGTACATTTGATACTTGAGATTTGCTTTTTGATATTTGTTATTTTATAATTTATATTTTAATTTTAAATTTGATATTTAGCAATATTTTATTTTGATGTTTATTATTTGTAGTTTGGTATTTGATATTTTATATTTTTATAAGGAATATGGGATTGGATGTCCAAAATTTGTTGAATAATATCCCAAGAATTATTATATTTAACTAAACTATGAAACCCGTGTAGTGTTTTATATTTATAATATTTTTTAGTTTCACAATAAAATAATTTTATGTTAAAATCCACCACCAATTGTTTCATGGAATTCAATTAATCGCTTGATAAATTTTATATCCCCAAATTATTTTCTTCTGCTCGAAAATCTATGTAGTTACAGAAGATAAACTTTATTTGCACAGAAAAATATTAAATATTTGTAATATGGACGATGACCTCTATAAAAAAATTTTAAGTGAACGTGTGTCGCTACGCAATTAATGTATCAATTGAGAGTTTTTGTTTGCGAAAGATGTGTCGTTTGTGTAAATGACAAAAGATCGAGAGTGTTTGTGTGTCTATATTTGAGAAGTAAAACCAAAAAATTTAGACTGCATTTTTATATCTAAGCAAAATTATATTTGCTGAATGTGATAGTTGTGAATGACGACAATAGATAGTGGTGAATAACTTTCGGTTGTTGTACTAACCTAACTGTGTCCAAGATATTTATCTAATACAAAGTAGTGAATTGAAGGTACCAGTATATGTGGAATGCATTTATCGCAGATACCAACCCCCAGAATATGTTAATAAGATAGATATTCTGTGGCGTCACTACTAAACCGAAAATAGCTGTTCAAATACAATTATATTTAAGAGACTTTACACACTAAACGCGAACTGCGAGTAACAAATAAATTCCAAACACGAATTCGCAAATTTGATTCACACTAAATGCGAGCGAATTTATAGGTCAAAATCAATGCCATACGTATGATCAAATATTTGTAATGTTTTCAAAACCAGATTTTTTCGAATTTCAATTCGCGTACGAATAAAAATTATGAAGAACACGAGTGTATTTGAACACGAGTGTAGAACACGAGCATTTTTTCTCATTTTAAAGGATTGTACTTGGCAACCTCCATGTACATATCAAAATTCAAGTTCCTAGCTCTTATAGTTTGAGGTAGAGGGTGAACCACATAGTAATTGCTGATGTCAAATTTAATGATAGGAGGTAACCAAATATCCGCCAAATTTTGATAGTTAAAACGTCTCACGAGGTAAAGTTGCCAAATTTCAGTTTTCTGGTGTACGGAGAAGTTAGTTAAAAATCACCAAATAGAAGTAGAATAAAATAGATATCGTTTTTGTTAAATTATGGCGCAAAATAATTTAAAGTTTAATTAAAATTATGAAATAATTGTTTTTATTTTTTGATTTTATATTTCAATTTCATTAGATCAATTTTAATTTTTTAGTGGTTACCGTAGTTGATTTATAAACATTTATAAACTTAAATTTAAAAAAATAGGAATCCGGTTAATGACATTTATGTGTCACCCATGGAAAGCTTAACTTAACTTAAAGATTTTAAAGAAGCTTTGTCAAATTTTATCTTTTACTAAAAAAAATCTTTTAAAAAACGAAATTATTCGTCCAAACTCATAGAATTATTTTATTTTATTTTTAATTTAAATATTATATTATTACTACTATTGATCCATCGTAGATTGAGAAATTGTTTTAGGTATGTTAATCAAGTAAAAGTATTTGTGAAATAGGTCCTCAAAACAAATTTATTGAAATACAAATTAATCCTCAATCCATGAAGGTATTTTAGGTACCTTAATTCCATGAACCAGGGTCGTTTTCGTCTTTGCGCTATAAATCAACAATTATCAATTAAAAAAATCTTAAATAATTCATGGATTATTTTTAGGCTACCTTATTCATGAAACAATAACTTGTTTACCCAGAAAAAACTAATTTTTTTTTAATTGCATATCAAGAAACTTTCGGAAAAAATTACAAAAAGTAGTTTTGGCCTAGACGAAAACGACCCTGGTTCATGGATTAAGGGTTAGTTCTACTAAAAACTAAACTATGAATGTATGTCCTGTTCTATATATAATAAATTTTTCAAAGTTACAAGAAATACTCTTGGAATACCCCACAACAAATAATCGATTCGCAAAAATAATAAAAACCGCTCTCATTTCCGTAAATAATAAAATAAAAACTTAATTATTCTTCGGTTGAAATGCAAACAACCTTAAAAAAAATGGATTCGATAAAACATTAATTTTTTTTTTTGGCGTTTATAAATTTTCACTGGTTGGCTCTTAACCTTTTGCATTCCACATAAAATTTCATATCCTCTACCAGTAATTCCATGCCATTTTTTATAAACACTAAAAATTAAAAGTATTATTTTAACGCGTTTACATAGATTAGGATATATATTTTTTCTACGGTAGTGCAGTAACCTATACTTTCGATGATGATCTTTGAATTTAAATTATATAAGAACAGGAGCCTTTGCATCGTATACTAAAATCGTGTGGAAATATTCTCATTGCACAACGATTTCTTAATATTGCTACACGATTTGTGAAAATCCAAATGTTTTAATGGTTTAATAAATTTGTGTGGATCCGTACAAGTTTGTAATTTTTTATGTTTCTACTTATTTATAAATGTTATAGGGCTATTGTATCGTAGAAAAAATAGCGTGTGTAACTCGTGTGAAAATGAGTCATTGCACTACTCAAGTGATTGCAGCCCTCGCTATCGCTCAGGCTTTCGTATTGCAATGACTCGTTTTCTTCACTTGTTATACAATATACTATTACTACATATAGTACAATATTTATATTTCTGTTATGTTACAAAAAAAAAAAAAATAAATTTATTTTTTGTGCTCATGTCACCATATAAGTGCCAGTGGATTTGTGGTTAAACTTAGTGTGTCTCCGTTTAGGTGCCCTTGGAGTAGCCTCTAATCGTGCCGCTTATGATATTTTATATACAAATCTGGTTAAATTGAGTTTTAATTTCTGATTATATAGAAGCGAACATTTTTCATTCGGTATCCTTTCAAATTTCAGTATTTTAAAACGGAATTTTTCAAAATGCAATATGAAAATACGACATAAGGAACACTATGGCATAATTCAAAACGGCATTTGGTACACTACGGCATAATGGTAGAATATGGCATATTTCAAACCCGCATATTACAAAACGACATAGCTCAATACAGCATATGCACATTACGGCACCAGGTATACTATGACATATTTCAAACTCGCATATGATACATTATCGCATATGGTATGTTACGGAATATTTCAGTACGGCGTATGGTACATTATTATATAAGGTGCCGATGGCATATTTCAATATGACATGTGGTACAATATGCTATATTCTAAAACTTGGTTATTTCTTAGCCGATTCTGATGAAATTTGGCAAGTGCAAAACGAATTTTAGATGAAATTCTGGAATATAGCCAAATTTGATAACCAATAATGATGGAACTCGGCTATTTTTTAACTGATGATTATAAAATTCTACAAATGCGATAGAAATGTGATTTTAAAATGTTTTTTTTTCTAAGTTCTGGGATATGGCCAATTTTGATGGAACCTGGATATTTCTTAACCGATTATGATGAAATTCTATAAGTGCGATGAAAATGGGATTCTAAACTAGTCTTAATTATCAACTAATGAAGTTACCTCACAATCACTAAAATTGCCCTTTAACTATTTGAATTTTATTTAGTTTAATATCTATGGTCACAAATCATAATGGCTTAAGGTAAGATAAGCCATTTTACGTATTATCTCAAATTCGAAAACTCCAGATTCGATTTCATATCATATCAATTTTTTGTAATATTACGGTAACTACAAACAACCTTAATAATCATTTATAAAAGCAAAAATTTAAAAATCTCATACGATTTTGAATGACTCTTAATTTTAAATACGTTTCCCTGACAAATGCGTATTTGTCACTTAAACCACAGACACTATGATTTGTGACCACAGCATAATTTTCCTTCACTTAATGAAATTAAATTTATTTTCCCAGCGGAAATACAATTATTGTTCATGAATATATAATCGAGAAGTTTATTTTATTCATTGAAATTATTTTTGAAGAAACAACATCATAATTTAGCAACATAATTGGCTAATCGAGTATTTATTCAAGGACTTCTTATTATTTTAGTAATGATTTTTTTCGAATCACTAGTATTTAAAAACGAAATTTTGGATATAAGTATTTAAAAAAAAATATTCTAAACGATTACGGTGAAATTCAACATATTCGACGAAAACAGGATTCTTAGATAATATTCTGGAATATGGTCAATTAGCATGGAACTTAGCTGTTTCTTAACTGGTTATTATGAAATTAGACAAGTGCATAAAAATGCATCTTTAAAATGATTTTTAGAGGCAGTCCTGGAATAAGTTTGGAAATCCATTGGTTTAATAGAATTTTCCTCCACTAAACGGGTTTTAATTAAGCCTCCCTTTAAATTTTCCTTCACCTATTGGAATTTTTCTTCAGTTATCAGAATTTTCTTTCGCTCAACCCTTCACTTAACAAAATTAAATTTATTCTTCCAAACGAAATACATTTGTATGTAAATCTTATTTTAATTAAATCTAATTTTAAAATTAAAATTACGTGAATTACCCCTTTAGTTTTTTCGTTCTGTGGTAACGTTTAGACTTTAGAGGTAATTTTTATTAAATAAAATTATTTGCAAATAGATGAAACAAATTTTTTACGAATATGAAACAAGGTAATTAGCTAATTCGCTTATTAATATGCCGATTTTATATTTTATTTTAATTAATTAATTTTAGTTTTTGTTGTTTCTTTACCGAACTAAGGTAGTATATCAAATGTTTTATAGCACTTATATTTTCAGTTAGTAACCGCTTTCCAGTTTTGTGATTATTAAAAAAAACAACTGTCGAATTACAACAGAAACACCCACTGCAAGTAACCTTTATTTATTACCTGAGTATACTTGAGTATGCTATTTTGAAATATGACATCGTGTACCATTTGCCGTTTTTAAATATGTCATAGTGTAACATATACTGCGGTGTATTCCGTAATGAAATATGCCATCTCTACCGGGACCCTTTTCATTCCTAATTAAGGAATTCGGCAATAATTTTAGTATCGTAACTTCTAAAATTTGTAATTCGAATCAATGCTTCCAAAGGATGCTCTTCGACAATAAAAATTAAGAGGGTGGGATGTTGTAACTTCACTTTCGATACGAATTCGATAGATTTTATATCTCATGTTTCAAGAATAAAATTTTACTCTATTTCGGTTTTCAATTATGCTGTTTTTCTTGCTATCTCAGCTTGCTCGAATAAAACAACATGCTATTTCTACTTAAACTCATGATTATTTATCACTCAAATTGTTGTTTAGTGATACTTTATCGATTTGAAAGAAAAGTAAAGTACGCAACAAAAAGAGATCGCAATAGAAAAAGCGTAATCAAAAAGGGAAATAGAGTACAATTTTATTCTTGAAACATGAGACATAAAATCTATCGAATTCGAATCGAAAGTGAAGTTACAACATCCCACCCCAGGTTAAAGCTTTTATAAATAAATGTTAGCCGACATTCCATTTCGCATGTAAAATACGTTAAAATTTCCAAACTTGGTTCTGTTATTTTTATACATTATAGAATAAACACCAGATTGCCAATTTGTACTTTTATTATTAAAAATACCATGAAATGATAAAACGTGTATCTGAGAATCGGCTCCAATACTTACCTATATTTATGCAAAACTACAAATAGATACTGTTGCGTAACCAAGGTTGGTATATAATACGATAAGTCTTTACCGGGTATAGTAAATTAATTAACAAATGATTGTTTTATTTCAATAAAAGCCATATCTTAAATTAGTGTTTTTAAATTCCAAGAGCTTCTTTAATTATCTCATTTATATTTTTTGAATAAGTTTTAGTTATTTTTAGATGTTTAAGGTTTTAAAAGCTAAAGTTGATCTTAATTTTTTTATTACTAATGCGTGATTTGCATTCAACGAAATTTTGAAGTTGAAGATGCTGACTTCATTCCCTTTATTTTGTTTTCTTTACACGTAACAAAAAAATTTAAACAAAAAATGTCGTTAAATGTAATAATTATTTGGTTTTTGTGGTCTTGTGATGGGGGAAATTAATATTTTATCGTGAACTTTTCTTTTAGCAGTGTTTTCCGAAAAAATGTGTAGCAATAATATTAGTAGGTTCAAGCACTTAATTTGATTAATCTCCCCCTTCACTATATTTTATGCTCAAAAGAAAGAAACTACATACTTGCAGTTTAGAAGTAGAAATGTAAGTTTTGACTAATTGAAGTCGAAAATTATAGGTGAAGTGGTTTGTCCACAAACATTAGAGATACTATTCTCCTGCAAATGCTTTCAATGTAATAACTCCAGCGCAATGTGTTGTCAAAAAGTAGCCCTAAGTTGTTTACTGTGTTGGAAAAGCATACATTAATTCCATTTATACAATTTTAGGAAGGATATTTGTGCAATAATTTGAGGAAGATTTTAATATGCATTGGATTTTACTGCTATTTAGATGAAGTTTATTTAAATATGACCAATTGTATGTCATGATTAACCTGCTCTACTGGGGATATCATCAATACATATTGCAAGAGTTATATATTTACAAGGCATCAACAAAAAGATGATATTTACAATTCTTTATTACCGCAGGTAAATAATTTATAAACATCATAAATATAAATGGTCCTAATATAGAATCCTGTGGTGATAATATCATCCGTGACGCTGACAATGAAAATAAAAATTTATCACTGAGTTGATTGACCAACAAATGATGATCGATTCTACCAAATGCTTTACTAAAATCAAGAAATACCAACGTGCAAACCTTTTTGATATCAATTGCTCTGCGGATGTCGTCACTAGTATTTGGCAAGGCAGTAGTAGTACTGTGATTAGATCTGTACGCCGATTAGTAAATAGAGAGCATTTTATTTGATTCTAAAAGAATTAAAATTTGAGTTTGAAGAATTCTATCTAAAACCTTAGAAATGGCAGAAAGCAAACTTATTGGTCGAAATACAGTCATGTCCGAAGTACAAGACTATTTAGGTATGCGTATCACTTTGGAGTGCTTTCATTCTACTGGAAATTTCGAGGAAGTTATTATATACTGTTAAATACATGAAGTATGAAACCGTCAATACACGGCAATAAAAACTTGGTATTTTCACATGATATTTGGTCTATAGCAGCAGAATGCCCTGGTTAAGTCAACACTGTCAATATTTCTAAACCTAAACCCTGCATCACTGAAGCCTGAAAACACGAAATCCTTAGTATTATCAGATTCAGTGTGATGATTTGAGAAATAATAATTTGAGTCATTCGCAGAAAACGTTGCACTCAAATTATTCTGCCTCTTGCAAAGTCCACTCATAGATTTAAGACTCCTCCAGAAAATTTTATATGGTAAGCTTGTATTCAAACTTTTAGCAAAATATTGAACTTTAGCTCTATTAATAACATTATTAGTCTTATTCCTTATAAAGTTCCTCATCTTTTGTCCTTTTCCAGCGATTAAAAATTAAATTCCGCCGCTTCATTAGATTTAGTATGCCAGCATTGAGCCAAGATGGCTTAGATAGCTTAATAGTTAGTGTTTTGATCCAACTGTATAGTTGGTCGATTTCATGCTGAAATGTGAAACAGACATTTATTGATGAAACAGAACTAATCAATTGAAGATCATCTTAAAATAATAAGCTTGTATTTTGCTACTAACATCGTTGATAAATAATAGAAATAGCAAAGGTCCCAGCGTTGAACCCTGTAGGTCTCCAGAGGTAGGGATGATCTTATAGGAACGAACTCCATTAATTTCCACATATATTGAACTCGTTCTGTAAGGTATGATTTAGCCGGAGCCGCAGTGCTTGTAAAATGTGTCGGCTCAATATTCTGACATTTACGCCCAAAACATTCTAATAATCTCATAAATTTGGTTGAAATCGCTACAAATGAAAATGTCATTATATTGTACCGTATATTCTGCAAGAAACGCCAAAATATCGTCGTACATCAATCCTTTGGGGAAATAAACCACTATCACCAATATAACAACCAAATCCAATTTCACTTCAATCAAGGCAAATTCTGATTTAAGAGCGCAATGTTTGTAAATCAATTTCGATTTAATAGTTGACCTAATAAAGACACAAATACTTCCACATCACACAATACCATCTACCTCATGATCCATTACAATATACACATATCCCGGCATTTCTATTGCAGCATCCGGCACATGATCTTTAAGCCAAGTTTGAACAAAACAAGTAATGTTAGAAATACCAATTTTGCTACATTTTAACGGAATTATACAGTAGCAAGACAGAGTAATATAAAGAAATCAGGTTAAGTCTTATATGCATGTATATGGTGGAAAATACGTTAAATCACATATTTTTGGAAGTCATGTTTTAATTTTTAGATTTCGAACAAACAATTTAAGGAACATGATGTTTTTGTTGTTGTTTTTTAAGATATAGGGTGTCAAATATTTAAAAATTGCATGCACTTGGTATTGTATTTATTGCTATAGAAAAAAAAACTAATTATCCGAAAATTATAAAGTTGGGCTCATTTTACAGACAAATAGATAGGGATTATAAAATTATTTTAAAAATGGTACCATCTTTTATTTCTTATTTTTCAAATTGGCCGCCGAAGCATAATTTTTCGATTTTCTCAAAATTGCATATTTTTTTTTTTTGTTTGTTTTATCTTTTACCCCATTTAGTTCTCTAAAGGTCGCTGCACGAGAATGGATATAAATCCGTACAATCTGAATCCGGTCATTCATCCAATGAAATTACCCAAATATTATCATGTGACCGAAAAAAATATTCCCCTATTTCTCCTCTAGAGTTAAAATTATTTCAACATTAAGCAAAATATCCGCAGAAAACCAACATAGCCATACCAAAAAATATATATTACGAGCTATTTTTCCCCAATTTTTTGTTTGTTTGCTTATTTCTGACTTTTCGATTTTTAAAAAAAATTTGTTATTTTGTTATTATTGAAACTAAAAGCAAAGAGAAGTTGATAAGTAAAATAGACGAATTTACGGGAATTTATTAAGCAAAAGGTCAAATAAGTTACTAACTTCGTTCGGATTCAGATTGTACGGATTTACACCCATACTTGTGCAGTGACCTTTAGACATACTAAGAAAAACATCAGCGCAAAATTTCGTTTCTTTTTCTTGCAAAATACGTTTAAGTATGACAGTCTACACATTTTTTATACTTAAACGTGGCTGTCGGAACTTTCTTTTTGAATTTTATCCAATCCCAAGTATAACAAATCTTAACTCGGTTATGAGTTCCATCTTTATTAGTAACCTAGGGTGGGACTTGTTTGTCGGGAATATATTAAAAGGTTGAAAGGGAGATTTTTTTGATTTGACAATAATATTTTTGGTTTTTTTTATTCGACGCAGTAGTTTCGATGGTATTATACATAATTTCGATCTGTTATTATAAGTAAGAAATAATTAAATTTTAAAATTTATAAAAAAAAATTGTGTTTAGAAGAATTTACCCGATTATTGGTAATGTATGTATTATATTCGAGTAAAGATATTTATTAGTTATAATCACGTCGATTATAGAATCCGAGGGAGCGAATCAATCGCGGATCGAAAACTACATATAAAAAAATTGGAAACAATTTTTTATCATAGTTTCATTGAAATTCCTTAGGATATTTGTATATTTCATCAAAAAAAAAATTGTTTTAGAAACGCAATAAAACTATTGCGTTTGTACGGGGAATCAAAAAATGTAAATCACAGTTTTCGATCCGCGATTGATCCGCTCCCGCGGATTCTATAATCGACGTGAATAAATTTTATTTCGTGTACATATTTTTTTTGTTGAAGTTTTTGTTGTTAATAATAGTGTTTGGGTTTCATAATGTCTCTGCGTACCAAGCAACGCAGGTTCCGAGAAGCGCTTGAACGAAAGCTTCCTGATCATTTTAATAACTCAAATAGTTCAACATCAAAACAATCGTCAGCCTTAGTCCGTACGTCGCAAAATGAAAACCGTCTGCTACTAGAAAGGAAATAATATTAACCAGAGTCCTATACAAAATTTTCATGATGCAAGTTCATTGTCAATTTGACATAATGATAATAGTTCAGAGTCAGAAACCTCAATAAATTGTACCGGTAGCAATATTTACAGACTCAAAGAAGATCTGCGGCGAATTGCAATAGACACACAATTTGTTGTACTACCATGATAAAAATATTAATGGTTCTCCATGAATATTTTCCTTGGTTACCAAACAATGTTCGGGCTTTGAGAAATACACCACGTACTTCTGACATTAGTGAATTAGGAAGAGGAATTTCTTATTTCTACTTGGGAGTATCAAGAGCGATTGACCATTTTTTTAAAAAGTATAAAGACCTTAAATTGGATAATATAGATATTGATTTGGGAATCGATGGGTTGCCCATTTCTAAGAGTTCCAACAGCCAAATATGGCCTATTTTGTTAAATGTAGTTGGGTTTCATGATGTATATGTTGTTTCCGCATGTCATGGTAAAAGTAAAAATATAGATTTTCAATTTTTTTTTTGAAAGATTTAGTAGAAGAGTTAGAAATCATTGAAGCTTTAGGTTTTCAATATGACAACAACCATTCTATTAATGTAAACATACGAAGTCTGATATGTGACACGAATGCACGTTGCAAAGTTCTCGCAGTAAAATCACATTCTGGGTATTTTTCGTGCACTAAATGTAATATAAAAGGCGAAAAATTTAATGCTGGACATATCATTTTTCCTTTCTAGAACTGATGATGCTTTTAAAAACAGAGAAGATATGTTTCATCATAATATTAAAGAGGAAATTATATTGGAAAGGTTAAATTTCGGTTGCGTTACCCAAATATTAATTGATTATATGCACTGTGTTCTTCTTGGGGTAACCAAACAATTGCTGAATTTGTGGATTAAGAAAAGGAAATTTCAGTATTCGTTATCCCAAAATGCAATTCATAGAATATCAGATTTATTGATAAATACCAAATTACCTAAAGAATTTAATAGGCATCCACGCAGCCTCTTAGAATTTGAACGTTGGAAAGCGACCGAGTTTCGACATTTTCTTCTGTACACTGGTCCTGTAATTTTAAAAGATAAGTTAGCTTCAGTATATTATAATCATTTTTTACTTCTGTCATGTGCAATTACAATTTTATTGAACAAACATTACTGTATTGATTTAAACTCGGTTGCTTTAACCCTTTTGGAAAAATTCGCTAGAGAAATGGAAGAACTATATGGAAAATCTAGCTGCACTTTCAACGTGCATTGTTTAACGTATTTAGCAAATGACGTTTTAACAAAGTCTAGAAACTTAGAAGATTTCAGTGCATTTAAATTTGAAAATTTCTTGTCAACAATTAAATTAAAAATTAAATCCGGATATCTTCCTTTGCACCAATTATACAACCGTCTTATTGAATTTTATGAACTAGACCCCAAATATGTTAAAACTAAGTATCCAATACTCAAAGGCCACATAAATAGTAACTTTTTTCAAAGTGTCATTTTAGAAAATTATCAATTAACCCTAAGTTTTCCTAACAATTATTTCTCGATAAATGGCGAGATTTTTAAGCTAATTTCTATATTTAAAGTACGTGGTGTAGTACATTTAGAGGCTAACAAAATATTAAATTTAGTCGATTTTTATGAAACTTCATTAAAATCTTCTAAGTTAAATATATGTATACTCAACGAATACAGAGGTAATTTCAAAGGACAAATTTATAATGCAGGCTATCGGATGTTATAGAAAAAATTATTAAGATAGAAGCCGCAACTAAAGTAGTATATTTTCCTGAAATTCATTCGATTATTGCAGAAAACGATGGAGTATAAAAGCAATTTAGCAAATTCTGGTAATGAGATAAATTCTGAAGATTTTATTGATAGTAAGTACATGGAAACGCATATAAAAATTGTCAAAAATACGTATAAAATGTTTGCCTACCTATAACTGTGACAGAAAACCAGTATCTTATAAAATCGTAGTTTCGTTATTTAATATGTTCTCATTAGTCCAAGAATAAGGTTTTTTACTTAAAAATAATAAACTTATGCCGAAATTATTATTTGTTATCTTTTTAGCTTACTATGAGTCGGAGGATGAAATAACATATGAAGATTTTCGCAAACTAAATTTTGGTAAGTCAAATGGTTTTTCAATTATTTAAAACTAAATCTAACCATTTATCTTAATTTTAAGGTGAACGAGTACTGTTTGTCTCCACACAATCTAACACAGGAATTAAAACGATTTTAAAAGAATCCACGCAAATTAACAATAAACAAAGTAAGTATCTAATAATTTTTATTATTTTTATATATTATTTCTAAAAAAAAGGAAAAACTTACACACATACTAAGAATTTTTTCAACTTAATTATAATAAACTCTTGTTTTATTTAATATTAGATACAACAAACAGTACACCAAGCACATCGCAGTTTAATGTTTCAGAAAAACGACACAAAGTTGATGAGTACGTCACACTAAACAAAAATGAATTTCAGCAAGTAATGGATGAAATTGGTTCCATAAAAAAAAGTATATGCTATCCAGAACGGGCAAAAAACCTTATTAAGAGAATTAATCAACCTGAATGACTCCAAATTTAAAATTCGTTACTCTGCTGCCGAGAAACACGCAAACTTTACTTTACCTTTCTCAGAGTTAAACGAATTTATAAATTTTAATTGAAAACTACCAGTAGATCGAGATACGATGAAGCAGTTGGTAATTATAATTTTAACTAGAAACTACTACAAATAATATTTTAATCAATATATATTATATTTTACAGAAAGCAATATTCATGAATGAAACAGGCACCGACTTCAATAAATTTATTAAAAATAATTTAAAATTAATTTTTGCAACCGAGTTATCAAAGCAGTTTACCTATAAAGGGCGTCAAGGAAATTTAGCAGCAAAAAAATTTCAAATTGTAAGGATTTTAAAAGGTTAATTCAAATTGAAACTATTATAAAGTTATATATTTATTTAATTTTGTTTTTATTTTTAGACTGTGCCTTGGAGAAATTTGCGGAAGCGACTCCAACCCTCTTTGATAGGCTTGCCACAAAATTTTTTTATTGAATTAAGGACAAGATTTCTAAAATTAAACGGCAAGAACATGAGTGAATTTATTTAATATTTTATAAAGCGACCAATTTAATTTATTATTGCGTTTTTAATATGAATTGAATATATTAAATCGAATATTATATTTCTTGAATTATTCTATCTATGTACATAGTAAACAAGAATATTTGTAATTAGTATTAAGCCTGAAAAATTAACTCACAGTCAAAAAAAAAAACAAAAAGAGAAAAATAATCTGATTCTCCATATGAGACAAAGACAACGTTTTTATTTTTTTATTTTATAGCAATAATTGTTTTGCTATAAAATAAAAACCAAAAAAAATCTGTCTTTGTTTCTTATATGGAGTATTAGATAATTTTTTTCTTGTTTTTTTTACTGTGGTCAATTTTCTCCATGGAGTACAGGCTTTACTTTATTATTTTGTTAGGCAACAGATTATAGATAAGAAAATTAATTTTTGATACAATATGTTAATTACTATTAAGGCCGGTACACGATGTTTCCTTTTTCAGCAAAATATTTAAGCAAATGTTTAAACTAATTAAAAGCGTTTATTTTTAATTAACGATAGCTAAAATGTCGTGCATTTACCAAAAATAGAATTTAAAATTTTTTAAGTTTTAATACATAATTTCAATTTATCGTTGATAATTTTTAATTTAAGACGATAAATTGAAATTTTGTATTAAAAGTGTTAGAATTTAACTTTTTATTTTTAGTAAATACACGATATTTTAGCTAACGTTAATTAAAACCAAACGTTTATTATTATTTTTTTAATTTGCTTAAATAATTTACTGAAAAAGAAAAAAATCGTTCTCGTCGCTCGTTCTCAATGTGTACCGGCCTTTAGGGTATATATATTTATATATGTATAATATATTATTATATTATATTATAAAAAAATTAATAAAAATGATTAAAGAAAAAGTACAATTGAACGATTTCTTTTTATTTAAAAATCCCGCCATTTAATAATAATAATTATTATCCAATAAGCACGGTCGAATTTGCCATTTTAGGTTTGCCCAAGAAGCATAAATATGTGTATCGAGTTCCACCCAGTTCCAGTTTCTCGCGACAAGTTTCATAGTGTTTCTTGTAATAAAATGGAACTGAAATGGAGCTTATTCTGAACTAAGCTTCGATTGAGTGCGAGAAATTTATAGTGAAAGGTTGAAGTAAAAACACTTGGGATCTGCATTTTTTTTGTATTTTTTATCTATTTCCTCAGTTACTTCTGTTAAACATACTAAAAAATCAGCGCAACATCTCGTTTCGTTTCAAAATAAAATTTAAAACGAAGTATGACGATCTTCCCTTTTTTTGGGTTTAAAAATCAAATTTTAGTAATGTAATTGTTTCAATTTTACGAAAAACTCTTTATGGCCAACCTCATGAAGTAACCGTTTACACAACGAAACAACCCATTGTTGGGTACAACAATTAGTAAAATAAAAGTAAAATTTTGGTATGTGTCATGAATGTTGGTAGGTTCAACCCCTCTAATATCCTATACCTCCATAAATATTTTTACAACGCCTTTAAAAAACTGTTATAATAAATAAGAAGTATAATAAAAGGTATAATGTATTGAGTTACAGGTATAATATTTTGAGTATAAATTAGTGGCAAAATTAATATTTCAAGTAGTTTAATTTTTCAAGTTTTGTATGAAGCAATATTAATTTAACCAAAACAAAAAGAAACAAAAATTAAGTTTATTTTAATAAATGAAATTGTAATAATGAGGAGCTTTAAAAAGTGTTGCAAGCCGTGTTCTGAGTCGAACTGTTCCAAAAACTTAAGAGACGTTACTGATAGTATTAAAATACTTCTGTCAAGTTCAACTAAAACAAATGCTAATTTTTTTATTTGTACATCCTATTAAAGTCAAAAAAATGAAATCGAGGCATCACCGATTCCTGGTTTATCTAATTCATCTGTTACCCCATCTTCCCCGGAGACGTCATCAACAATCAAAACAGACGGTACTTCGAGTAGAAGTTAAAGTGAGAGGTGCGAATTCAGAAAAACGATCGTTTTTGAAAAAATTACTATATCATATTAGCAGAGATCCCCCATATATCCGAGTAAATTGGAATCCAGAAAATATCATCAACAGCAGAAATTATTTAATTTAACTGCCGTAGTACCATCATCATCAACATCTTTAGTACCTAGAATCGAACCGATTGCGATTGCCCCGCTAGAGAAGAAGGCCCAACTTTGTGATGAATTCATGAATCAACTGAAAAGCAAGTTTAAACAATTGGAGAAAAATCATGATAATATACAGCTGCTGAATACTTTGCCGAATTCACTAACCATAGCACAAATCATGAAAGATTTCAACACTACTCAACATATGGTGCATAAAGCTAAACATATTCGAGGGATCCAATATATAATTTATGCATTTTTTGCAACGTGAGATCCGTTGAAACGTACTTCTGTGATGAATGTTCTCTGATATAGTGGCTTTCATGCGCTGGAAAGCCGTTTATTTAGCCGCGAATTTCCTGTATTTGGTGATCTGGGAGCTTAAAGTTGATCAACCTCAACAAATCCCGATACTGACTCTAATTTTTTCTTAGTAATGGTCTTTAACATTTGCTCAATTTCACAAATGGTAAGCAAAAATCGTTTTTGGCAAACATTCACTCCAGAATTCCGAATATTAAAATAGTACAAATTGATGTGGGTGCTATTCCGAGTTTTTTGCGCAACTTTGAGGAGTCTCTTACTATATTTCGGCTTTACTTCAATCATCCCACTTAAGTATTGTAATCTAGCAGAATGGCTAGGGCCACATAGATTCCAAAAATCTTCGAAGATCGCTTTTTGGACATCATAGGTTATTACATTTTTGCATGTTTTGCGGCAATTTTCGAGTTCTAGGATCTCTGTTTTATTATTTTACCGGTTTTCGTTAATATTCGTTTCCCGAATTTCTTTTTTGGTTCCTCGATTTTGAGGTTTCTTTGACTTTTGTGACAGTTTGCACTTCATTAACAACCTGTTCGCTAGCTTCAACTGTGGTATATTCATTTGAAATAGTATTTTGAGTTGGAATTTATATGACAGTTTCAGTTGAATTTATCACTACAATATCCTCTGATTCACTAACCATTGGTACGTCGTTAGTAGATGGCGTGTAATCGGTGTCTTTCTCTGAATCATCGAAATCAGATTCTTCTGAAATGTATTCTAGAATGTTCGTTTGCTTGTTGTATCAAAATCATTATCCTGAATTACTGAATTCAATTGCGCTGCATGAGATACGCTAGATGCTAGATCATCAGTTATGTTTTTGTGTTAACTTTAGCCGATTCTGTCGTTATTGCGTTTGTTTGATCCTCGTTTTTCAAAATAAGTTTCGCCTGGACTAAATTCACCATTAGAGCGCCCGAGATTTTTGATTATTTATCTCTAGAATGTTATTTAGTGCAATTAACATAAAAATGAGAAAAACGAAAACTTACCGTTAGTTGGATTCTACTATCAATTTACTATTAATTTTGCAAAATTTCCATCAATGGCTATAAAATACTGTTTTGACAAAACTCATGTACAAAGAACATTAAAAAAGGCTGAACAATTTATTTTCTAGAGGGCATACCATCTTAATTAGAGTTAAGATAGGTGTGCGAAAACAACACGTAGCAGTAAGTAACTTAGGATGTTATACAAAATGTGACTATTAGAATTAGGCAATTTAAGATGATTTGATCGACTCAATAAATCAAAAAGTAAGAGTGATAGAAATATGAGAAAGGAGCAACTTAGATATTTTTATAGTAAATTGAATTCTGCTGTTAACTCAATTTTGTCTTAAGTCGATATATTTATTTATTTATTTATTTAAACCTACAGTAAAGTACAATCGGTATTAAGAAATTATAATGCAATACAAAAATATTAATAATACGTTAATGGTACAAAAAATATTAATTATCAATAGCAAAAAATTTAAATAACTCATTTCTAAACGAATTTCTTGACATATTAAAATCAAAAATTTCAAAAACACAGTTAAAAATTTACGACATTCTCAAGACTGGTTCAGAAAGTGCGTAGTTTGTAGTAACAGAATCAATGTGTAAGAAACCGTCTCGTCGCCGCAAACAACGCGTAGGAGCGTAAAAATTGAAACGCGTAAGTATTTCATCACAATCAATTCGTGAGGTCAAAACATCGCGCACAAAGATAGCTGATGCTATGTCTCTTCGGTGATTTAATCGTTGTAATTTTAATAAATTACAGCGATCTTTATAAGGCAGAAGAATATAGTTATTCACTCTATCAGAAGGTAGACCACGAAGAGCATACAGTACAAATTGCTTTTGAACACTTTCAATTCTATCTGAAAGACACTTATAAAATGGTGACCAGATCTAAGAAGCGAATTCAAGAATAGACCGAACAAAGGACACATATAAAGATTTTAGTGTAAGCGGGTCACAAAAGTCTTTACAATTACGCTTAATGAAGCCTAACATAATGTAAGCCTTAGCAATAATAGAATCAATATGTTTTGTAAAGGAAAGATCAGAAGAGAAAATTATACCCAAGCCAGACATGAACTCAACTCTGTCAACCACCATATTATAAAGAAAATACTGCTGAAGAATAGGTGATCGCTTTCTAAAAAAAAAAATAACCTTACATTTGGCCACATTCAACAACAATTTGTTGTTAAACGACCAACTGCAAAATGTGTTCAAATCACTTTGTAACTTTAAACAATCAGAAATTGAAGAAATCGGTGCGAATATTTTCATATCATCTGCGTAAAGAAGGCAATGTGCAAATTCAAAACACTCCACAACATCATTAATAAATAATGAGAACAGAAGTGGACCAATGTGACTACCTTGCGGAACTCCAGAAGTTACATACATGAAATAAATGAGAAGCAGAATCATTAATCTTAACGTATTGTGACCGGCCAAACAGATAAGATTCCAACCATTTGATAGGGATGAACTCACAATTTAGTTTCTCTAGCTTATAGATAAGAATTGAATGATCAATTTTATCAAAAGCTTTTGAAAAGTCAGTGTAAACTACATCTACTTGTTGCCGGCCCTCGATTCTGCTGTATAAATGCCCACAGAATGCAGTCAAATTAGTAATTGTAGATCTTCCCGGATAAAACCCATGTTGTGCAGGCAAAATAAGAGATTTCACATGAAAAAACAAAAATTTCTGCACCATGGCTTCGAAAAGTTTGGGAACAGCAGAAAGAATAGCAATTCCTCGATAGTTGCTAATTTCACATCTTTTGCCAGATTTAAAAAACGGACGAATGAAGGATATTTTCCAGGGATCAGGAAAAATCCCAGTCGGAAGGCTTTTATTAAAGATGTGGGTAAGCGGAAGAGCTAAACTTTCTGCACAATTTTTTATGAGGATGGGTGGAATGCCATCATGACCAGCCCCCTTACTTACATCAAGAAGAGACAAGCAATCATAAACCTCCGTTTCAGTGAATTTTAATAAATTGTAATCAGTACGATTACAAGCTAATGAAGACGTGTTATGTAATGGAAATGATATCGCGGATGGTTCGTACACGGACTCAAAATATTTGGCGAATAGATTGCAGATATCAGGGAGTTGACTCGCCAATGAATTCTGATAAATCAACGGTGAAGGAAACCCAACTGCTTTCCTTTTACCATTGAAGAAATTCCAGAATTTTCTTGGATTGGACATTAAATCAACTTCAATTTGCAAAATATAGTTATTATATAGGAACCAATTTAAAATTTTAAATTCTTTTCGAGCTGCATCGAATCGAGAATAAAACTCAGCCCCATGTAGCCTATATAATGAATGAAATTTGTTACGCCGTTTTTCCAGGCGCAATAGTTTCCTATTGTACCATGGTTTACGAAACCGAGGTTCATTTTTAATTAAAGGGACATACCTTTCAACACCAGTCTTGAGTAGTTAATTGAACAAAGAAACGGCTTCGTTCAAGTTTTTCCCATGCCTAAGGAACTCCCAATCAGAGTTGACAAGAAATTCGTTTAAAGAAATGTCTAAAATCAAAATGAAAAGAATTATCAAGGGAAAAATTAGTATTGCATTTTTCATGAAAAATATTTATCATTATTGGAGTATGGTAGACACTCCCACATCCAGTAAAATCCTCACATGAAGAAATATCCGAATACATAACATCAGATGAAAATACTAAATCCAATAGTTTTCCTCGACTGTTGCTTATTTGGTTCAATTGCTTGGTTGCTATACTCGCAAAATAATCGGTGATGGCTAATGCTTTTTGATCGTTAGAAGAGGGCGTGAGAACACCATCAACGTCAAACCAAACAATGTCTGGAAGATTGAAATCACCAATGATCATGAGTTGTTCATCAATATGCACGGCAGACATTACTGAATTGAAAAAATCAATAAATTCCAGATAAACTTCTAAAGTTGATCCACAGGGCACATAAACAGCGACCACGAAGATAAAAGAAATATCGGCTTTAATACGTACAGCCATAATATCGTATATCGGATGACACGCTATAACTTCACTCGAAAGTAAATTTTTCACAGCGATCAACACACCTCCTCCTTTAAGGCTGGTATCAAAATCATGCCTGTCTTTTCTATAGACCACGTAATCTGATGGTACGTAATCTGGAAAGTATTCTTCTGAATTGAAATTTTTTGTAAGCCATGTTTCACAAATAACTATAACATCATAATCGTTATATGTAAGATGTTATGACTTGTGAGTAGAGATACAATTTTTCAAAACCCCAACCGAAATATAAATGAGGCAATCAACGACTTAAATAAGTTAGTAACGTAGAACGTACATTAAAGAAATACGAACGGATGAACGTTTCAATCGTGTTCAAGAAACAGCAAAAGAATTTGCAGCTGATTTAGAAATTAACCCTCAATTTAAAGATAATGCTCTACGAAGATGTAAAAAAGGGTATTTATTTGACTACGAATGGTACGACGAAACTCCCACTCATCCACAATATAAATTTAAAATATCGTTTTTTTTTCTATACTACTGTACTTACTGTACTATTCATTAGATGGAAGATTTGAGGTCATAAAAGCTTATATCAATAATTTTCCGTTTTTACCCGATTTTGAAGGAGTTTGTAAATCGAATAACGAGGAACTAAAAGTTAGGGCGCCTAAGAAAATATTTGCGTAAGGCGCAAAGTGTTCTAGGGCCGGCACTGCAGCCGTGTAATGCCTGGGAAGAACTGAGGATGATGAGTCAAAAAAATTGAGTTTTCCAAATTTTCCCCGCTCCGTAAAAACTGTGTACAATCAGTCAGCAGCGGAACTCATACAGTTTACGTATGTATAATACATAAAAATGCAAAATTAATTATTTATGGAACCAAGATGGAGACTGTTACCAATGGAAAGATATCCAAATACTAGGATTGTATTTCATCTATCTTATGTGCCGATCAAACATGAACATGTCACCTTCTGCAATGCGGGAACTGCCCAGGATTAGACAATTTTCGAAATTATTTGAAAAATTCATTTTTGGAAAATGATTGCGAGGATGCTAAATTATTGTTCAGTCAGTGGGTTTCCACAGATCAATGCAACTTGGAAAAGTATTTAAAACCACTAGATGAATTTTTGGATTATTGCTTAATTAAGCTGAGAAATCTGATTCCTCATTGCTTTATTTCAGTTAGTATGTTTATTAGAACTAATTAAGGAAAAAGATAATGAAAAAAAGATGCAATTTTGAGAAAATTGACAAAAAAATGTTTCGGCGGCCATTTTTAAAAATAACAAATGAAAGATGGTACCATTTTTAAAAATTTTAATAATCCCTATTCATTTATCTTTAAAATGAGCCCAATTTTGTAATTTTCGAATAATTAGTTTTATTTCTATAGCAATAAATACAACACCAAGTGCATCAAATTTTTCCATTAGTTGACACCCTGTATCTTAAAAAACAACAACAACAAAAAATTATTTTCAATAAATGGTTTGTTTAACTAGTGCTACACATCCAAAATAAAAAATTGATAAAATTCAAACATGACTTCTGGTCCCATATAAAGAATATGTGATTTCACGTATTTTCACCATATACTATACGAAAAATTGGTATTGTACAATTAGTAAGCAAATTCGAAACCAAAACAAACATACTTTTTAGTTTATATCCTTAACTGTAAATTAATGTTATTTCCTATGTATTTGTTCGTTTATTATTATTATTTTTTTTTTGTGTGTATAGAAAACAAAGTGCCGATTTCATTAAAATTTAATTCATTTAACGAAATCAACAACAATGAATAATAACAACAACACCATCACGACGACACATTTAATTTCTAAGTCTTCATTACAAGTCTTAAAAAAAAAATTAAGTTTTATTTTTCAATTTTATTGCTTCTTTTTATTTTACGGTATCAGACTAATAAATTTCAGTTTTTCATTTTCCATTTAATGGCGAAAATATAAAATGAAAAATATATAAAATTGTTATGTAAAAGAATTATATATTGAATTTCATCAAATTCATTTTTCATTTTATAAAATTTACACTACACCATCGTATTTTTATATAATACATATGTTACATTTGTTTTGTAATAAGGTATGTTGACCTTTTGTTATTACTCAAGTATCCTAGCCAGAAACCAGTAAACATACAATATCCGATATTCTCGATGTAAATAGTGATAAAATGGAATACATGTTAAATAATTTAAAAAGTTTTTCTTATTTACTTTAGTTACGTGAGCTCCAATTTTTGTTTACTGGTTAAGAGGGTGTGAAATTCGTTTCCCAGAATGAAGTTGTACCAATAACCTTAATATTTTTTTTGTAATTAATCTAGAGGGTTCAATATGCCAAAGTATTAATTGAGAAAAAAATTATCAAACATGCCCGCGATTACATAAATATTTCACCCTTGCTACCATATTTAAGAAAAACAAATATCTCATACCACCTCAAACAAAAAACATACTAAGTTTGTGATAAGAACCAACATCGGTGATTTGCACAGTGGATTATGTAACAAAAAAATAGGAAAATCATAAAACGTATATAAAACGAAACAAAATAAATGAAAATGTGAAAGAAAATTTATGATATTTTGAGGTAGGAAAAAAATAAATTTTTCTTTACTTTGTTTTGTTTTATGATTTTTAATTGTGTGAAAGAAAATGATTTTCATTTTTACTTTAGTAGCTATACTTTGCAAGACTATAGCTATATTTAGTTGTGTATTTATTTTGTTTTGTATTTATAGGGACCGTGTGGTGCTCGACGGTTTTCATGGTGTATTATCATCATTTCTATTATTATCCTTATGTGATTATTTTCTTTTTGTTGTTTTTGTACTTAATTTTCAGTATTTAAATATTTATTACCTGAGGTAATGTTAAAGTTTGGTTAATTTAGTATTGTATTTGTTCCATACATTTTTCAATAAAGAAAATCTGAAAAGTTATAGAAATGGAAAAGAGTTTTTCATACTCGACTTTCCAAAGTATATAGGATGTAATTATTGTTATGTAATATGTACTTCCACAAAATATACTCTAACTAAAGTCTTTTTATTCTTTTAGTTTTGCTTGCTGTTGTTGAATTAATAATTAAATTACTTTTAAAGGTTAAGGATTTATTATGGTTTCGTAAAACTTCTTAAGCCAACAAATAAATATTTATTCGACTAAATAGTATTATAAAGAAATAATGAGGAAGAATTCGATCCCTATTGACAAATCGATCAAATTAGAAAAATAAAAATTAAATCCAGATACGGTAATAAATAAAAAAAACATCCTGCAATATAAAACACCGACATATTATAATATTATAAAAGCAACATCGTGTCAGAAATGATGAGGCCGCACAAAATCGTGCCCAAAAACCTATATACATAAACAAATATTTTCCCATTATACATCAACCGCACATATACGGAAACCATAAATCATAACCTCAACTATAAAAAATAAAAAATAAAATTCTTCGAAAAATGATGAAAAAAAAAAAAAAAATCATAAAATGATGGATCATATTTTTCTTAAAGGTTTTAAAGGTAGATTAATTTTATTCTATTAATTTTCACACCCCATAATATTAAAATAAAAACGAAAAACACGAACGTTCATGAATAAAACAAGAAAATTTTTAAGTCATAAAATTCGTACCCAACAAAAAAAAACAAACTCACACATTGAAAACAAAAACGTAAAAAATATGAAAGAATAACAACAAAAATATTTTCGTATATTTCGCGGTTCGCTAATCTTCAAGAAAATATAAAGGTGCGGGGAGAAAACACAAAAAAAAAGTAAAAAACAGAAATATGATTTACAACTCATACTCTTTGGCTTATTTATAACAATTTTCCTGCAGTAATCTATCAGCTACCAACGAGTTTTTTTTTCTATGCGCGATATTAAAATTGGGAATATTATTATAAGATTATGGTAGATATGGGGGAGAACCAACTAAAGGATTTATTTACGATTTATAAAGATTTGATTATCATTATAAATAAGGCTGTGGGGGGTAATTTAACGGTATTTTATATTATAATGAGGTATTATTACACATGTTCGATTTTAAATTAATACTCACGGTGAATTCGAGGGTAATTATATTTCTCTTGTTGCGCCAACCTTAAAAATGCGCAACAATTATTATTCGTTAAGGTTAGTTAGTTTGGCAGAAATTGATGACTCACATCGATATTGTTTATTTTTTTACGGTAAAATGAACATAAAACGTTGACCTATGTTTAAAAGCAAAGTAATATATTGAAACAAGCATGAATGTGACTGCTATTTTATCCGTCGGTTGGAATCCAAGGATACAGGGGTGGCATCATGAAATCCGTACGGTGATGTCTGACTGTTATCGTTTTTCGTCCACGGAAGGAAATAATGTTCTAAATTCGATAATTACGAGTTCCTGATTTAAGAATATCAAATATTCGGAACTGAGAGATTAGTATACAGTCCCTGGCCAAATTATTAGACGCCCATCAATTCTGTTGGGAAATGTTGACTTCTGGCGATTTATATATTCACTAAGCATTGTTATAGCCTAGCCATACAAAACTATTATGTGTTAAGGTGCATTCAAAATCCAATATTTTACATTGTACTAAATAATATTTGTACTAAAAGTAGAAATATATTTTTCATCTAAATTAGAAAAAATATTTGTAGCTAAATATTGAGTGGATGGATGTTCAGTATTATTGACTCTACATTTCTTTCATTTGGAGTTTTGGGCTATCTAGGCTAGAAATAGCTCTCAGGGTATTATACAATTAGATAATAATATTTAAAATTAGTACTTATTATTATATGTACTAATTAGAACTTATCGTTATTTTTTTAAGTGGAAAATTCATCAACTGTACTTAAAATGTAATTTTTATTTGTGTATGAAAAATTATAAGGGCTACAATTACTTGTTGTAAAAAGTACTAATTTTATTCATATTAATCTACATTTATTCAATGCCCTGAGAGCTATTTCTAGCCTAGATAGCACAAAACGCCAAATAAAAGAAATGTAGAGTCAATAATACGGAACATGCATCCACTCAATATTTTGAGCTAGCTCAGGCTAAAAATATTTTTTTTAATTTTTTTCTAATTTAGATGAAAAATGTATTTCTACTTTTAGTACAAATATTATTTTGTACAAAGTAAAACATTGTATTTGGAATGCACCTTAACACATAATAGTTTTGTATGTTCTAGGCCATAAAAATGTTTAGTGAAATATATAAATCGCCAGAAGTCAACATTTCCCAACAGAATTGATGTGCGTCTAATAATTTGGCCAGGGACTGTAATGATTAAATTCAATTACGTAAACATTTTATTCCCGTAAGTAAGAATTTAGTTCTCAAAGTTGAAAACCCGTTTGTGAGTAGAATCTACACTACTAATTTATATCCGATCTACATAAGTCAAGAACTGAATTTTCTCAATATGAGAACTCAATTCATCATCATCTTTCGCTTAGATGCAAGATTTATATTTTTTTTGATTGTTTCGTGCGAGTTACATTCTGCAAACGCGAATACATTTGCCACATTTAAGGACAACTATCGCAATTAAAAAATATCATAATTTTGTAGAATGAAAAAAATCGTCTTATTCATTTAAACAATATAATTAAGTTTTTGATAGAAAAAAGTGTTGTAGCAATTTCCTTTTAAATCTTTAGAGTATTTCTGGTTATATTTGAAATATCGTTAAGACCATAACCACTTTTCTTTTAGAGAACAGCATTTTCTCGAATTTTAATTAAATGAGTTATTTTACTCATACGAAGCTGGGTCGTCTACTAACGGTAAACTAGACTACCGGTCTTAATTTGAGAATTTTAAAAGTTTTATTAAACCTCTGAGTTCTTGATATGGCTTTTGAATTTCTAAAATATCAATTGAAAATATTTTGGTTATTCGTTCAATTTGAGCATTTAGCGCAGAACATTTGATCGTTTTATCCCGTTACCGTTGCACTGTAGACGCTCCGCGCCTGTGTTGTATTTGTATCATTATTTAGACATGCGTTTCAGTTGTTTTTTTCATGTTTGGTGATATAACATTACAAGTGATTTTTTAATTAATATTTCTAAATTTAAGGTTAAATATAGTGTACAAATGTACACATCTCTAAAATTTTGACAAAATCGTTTTTTCACGTTAATGTGATGGAAATATATCCCCGCACCTATTTGGTTTGAAATAGGCACATTTCTTGTGTTAATACGGCCACCAGTGTCGGTTTGTATAACGATAATTTCGAAAAGGTCACAACTCTTGGAGATGTGCCCTTTCGAATTTAATGCATTTTATTAATCGGCGACGGCTATATATCTCTATCTGTCGTTGAAGTGATTTTGATACTTATGATAACAGTTCCATAAAGTTTATACGTTGTGTTTTTAATTAGATTTACTTTATATTTTATGAATTTCGGAAAGGGCACATCTCGTATGCATATAATACATAAAAAAATACATAAAATAAAGATTAACATTAAATATTTATATAATTTACAATTACTTTTTGACCCTACACTTAACCTTAAAATAAATTGTATAAATTTATATACTACTTTAGAAAATAGATAGTTTTCTTTAATTCCTGAAAAATTTAATTTTTCAGACATGTGCCCTTTTCGAAATTGCATATTCACAATTGTATTTAATTATTATTAATAAGGAAATAAATAAGTGCAATAATTTTTGAATTAATTAACCTTAAAATCGTGGAAGTGAACACTTCTAAGAATTATAAAAGTGACATTACGCAAAAAGAAATGGATGCAAATATTATATACATATAGAAAACCAACGCCAAATGAGCAATCTATTACCATGATAGACAATCATAATAGATTGCTTATTTGACTAAAGACACAAAAAAAAAAAAAAAATTCCATTCAAATGTTATCGGTGTAAATACGTATTATATTTGCAACGCATTCAAAATCATTGCCTTATTCGCGTATGCAACAAAGTAGCTGACATCTGGTGAAAACAATATGAACAAAATTTAACCATAGAACAAGGGGGATCAGAACTGTCAAACATTTGAATTTGACAATACTCGTCCCCTTTACTTACATAGAAACCAACGCTAACTACATTTGATGAAAATCGCCAATAAAATACACAACACAACGATAACATTGGAATTATCAGAAGTTTTGTTTTTTTCCTTTAGTTATA
>CAUVYM010000474.1:0-22413 GCA_963556165.1 Tipula helvola
AATCCCATTAGTCTTCTAAAGTACGAAAATAAGTTTAAGAACACATTTTACGGATGTCTTCAAGACATTTAAAACAACACGAATAACAAATATTATATCCGATTTATAATTTTATAACCCAACTATTTAACATATAAAAAATTCGGTTGTATTCTATGTAATGTCATTAAACTATGTAATTACACTAATACCGTTTTTATCGAGGTAAAATAACCATGGGCGTTGGTTTTACTTCATTAAAATGTTTTTAGAATCAAAAACTTTCTTAATCTTTTGCAGGGAGCTTTATTAAAGATGGTTTGGGTTTGAAAATACAGACAAGGTAATCATAAAACGTATATCCTTCTTTTAATTTTTTA
The DNA here is from genome assembly GCA_963556165.1 of Tipula helvola. Classification (NCBI taxonomy): domain Eukaryota; kingdom Metazoa; phylum Arthropoda; class Insecta; order Diptera; family Tipulidae; genus Tipula; species Tipula helvola. Next base: position 360 of record CAUVYM010000474.1, read on the forward strand.
TATTTACGCCTGTTGAAATCACAAAAGTCTTTAACAAATAAGTTACACCTACATAATATAAGTAATAGAAAATTAATTTGGAAAGCAAACATCAACAAATTTTAAAACAAAACATAAATTCTTATTCCACGAGAGAAATTTAATAACATTGAGACTCAAAAGCATAACCAATCGTATTGGAAGCGAAGATCCGTAGCGTGTTTGGAACAACCTAATTTATTTTCATAAAATTTCATTATAATAATTGCTTTTAAAAAATACATCCTTATACAGAAATGATTAAAATCTCAAGTTTAGGTCAACGCAATCTCTTTTTAATATTGTTTAAAAAATCTTCAAATAGCCTGCTATTTTTAATATCTGGGTCATAGTTACAATATATTAAAAATATATTTAGAATACTTCACTTTAAAATGCTTAAATCTTAGTATAGTTTCCAGCGATTCTATATTAATGAACCAATAGTTTTAAGGTATAAAACAATCCAAAATGATAATCACCTGACATTTTGTATATAAAGAAAAAGCAACACTATATTGGTTTAAATTTTAATGCGAAACACACCCAAAGAGTTGTGCGATATAAAAATATTTGTAAAATCCTTTTTGCTTTAAATTTTGTTCAAATAAAAAATTCTCATTATTAATCAAAAACCCTGTGCTATATTTTGCTTCATATTAGGCTACACATAGCCTTTATTATTTAATTTGAATTACACTTTGGGCTAATGCCTTCAATGACACTTTATTTGTTTTTGTATATTAATGTATAAAATTATATTAAGTCATAGTGTTCTTGAACAAGACCACATAGTTTTAATTTAATAAAAACCCAACGCTTATTTGAACAAACTAAATAAGTGCCGTTTATTTTAAAACAGAAAACACCACAAAAGTTTACGAGCAAGGAAATTTAAAACACAAAAGACCGGAGTCGGAATTTAAGACCCAACGGATTCAAGACATTTAATTTAATCAAGAACATATTTTTTAACAAATAGAAAACAAACGGTTAAAGGTAATTATAGCGGGCCCTTTTGAAGGTCTTTTATTTTTATTTTTAACCCTTGTTTTTTATGTTTAAAAAAAGAATAAGAAATTATTAATTTAATAAATATTTTGAATGATAAATCATTATATTCTCTCATAAAAGCAAACAAATTGATATAAGGAATTATTAGTATTTTAGTTCTACATCTCTTAGGAACAAAAACTTTTAATACTGACCAATTACCTTCGATGGTATTGGTATGAGCAACATTTTCTTCATTAATAAAAGAGACAGAATGATTTACAGCTAAATGTCTACTAATTGATAATGAAGCATTGTTATAACCTCTCCACCCATCTTATATTAATATACTTTCTGGGTGTACATTGCGCCTAATAAAATCACTAATAACTATTTCATTTCTTCTTTCAACAACCTCCAACACAATTCTTCTTTGAGTAGTTCTTTCAACTGCTCCAAGAACCCAAACTCCTTCAACATGATGACCTCGGTTGTATTTCCTTTTTTCCAAATTTGCTTTCGTTTATCTCGACTACTATATTTGGCCCTCCAATCTTTGCAGTTTGACTATTTTTCCAATTTAATAATATTATGTTTATTTCCTTTCTAATATTTCTTATTGTATTCATGCAGGATCCGATTAAAAGTGAAATTTATGATGTTGTCAAACCAATGTACCAATAATAAATTATTAACAAAATTTCATTTGGTTTAAAATCAGTTTTAATAAATAAAGATTTATGAATAAAATTTTCTGTTTTTCTGCATTTCTTTGAAGCACATCTAAGTATATTTGAGCAGTCTTGTCTTAAATTTAAATGTTTTAAACAATATCTACAAGTTTTTGTTTTCAAAAGTTTATTCAATTCATTACTAATTAGTACGTTTGCCTCCTTCAGATTTTTTTTTTGAACATAAAAAACAAGGGTTAAAAAATAAAATAAAAGACCTTCAAAAGGGCCCGCTATAATTACACAAATCCAAACAAACATAACCTAAAATTAATAATACAAATCATAAGTAAAGTTATCTTTAAAACTACTTATACAAAAACCTATGGAACAAAAAAATCGAATATATTTTTATTTAATATGTTGTTCAACCCTATATTAGAGTATAAATATGTTAACAAAATAAATAAAATTATAATAATAATTTTTAATCATGTCAATCAAAGTCTTCCAGAATCGTTGTAACAATTAACTCTCCACATCCAATCAAATAAATGGCCACATATTATATCGTTTTTTATTTGTATTTGTTTCTGCTCAATAACCTTTAATAGTTTGGGTATTTACTGGATCGTCGAAATATAAATCGTGGTTAGTTGATTGATGATATAATTCCAAAGTGTGTTAATACAAATAGGCTCATCATTCAGCACTAGAAATCATAATCCCTGGTTCACAAATGTTAGATATAGTTTAACAAAATTATGTTGCAGATCAACCTTTCACCAATTCTAAATATACACCGAAGGGTTTATAAGAGTTATCGGATATACCAAAAACTCAGATCTCATCACTAGCAGCCCTGTCTCTATAATCTTTTGATTATGTTATAAACATACATTTATCAATTTGATAAACAATCCAAAACCACCGCGTTGAATGAAAAACTTAATAAAATATCTGCATTTTCATGAAAATGCAGACAGGCGTTGTTTCTATATAACAAATTCTTAAATGCTTTAAGTTTGGGTATTATACTTTGCATTTTTGTACAATAAAAAGAAACATTTATTGAAGTATAATTTAAAGCTTTCAAAAAAAGTGAACATTCTAATCGAACAATAGTTCTTATAATCCAGATCCTCTCTGATCATACATAGACAAAGTGTATTAAGTAGGTTTTTGATATTTAACACAACACAGTGTCCCAACTCAAACTACAAGGTTCAAATCTCGGCACTAGACCTATTACAATTAATTATTCTGATGCATCATCAACAATTCCATGTATTATGGGGATGACACCAACCTAAAAAATATTCGCTTATGTTTGTTTTATAACTCCAATATATTGAGAACATTTAACTTTTAAAAGCATTTAGTTTCGTTCGGTTATTTATTTAGATAATAATTAATTAGAATTACAAAAATATCGCTTTATTATTATTAATATGGGTAAGAGTGTATTATTGGGGGGGGGGGGTGCGGGTTCGAATCCCGCTTAAGTCGTTTTTTTATTAATTAGGTCTTAATTTTAAGAATAATAATAATTTATTAAATCAACGAATCCGAAAAACCTTTTTAATTTGCCATCAATACCAACCATTCTTTGGACAATAAATGCATCAGCATATGAAGTTAAGAATTCTTTCCGAACACCCTTTGGTATGAATAATTTGACTGCTCTCCATAATCTTTCAATTCGTTGCGTGTGAACCGTAGAATCTTCCGGAGAAACAAAATAATATCTGTGATTCACTGTATCATGCCAAAACCCGTTTTCTGATAATTTAAAATAATCCCGCCAACAATCGGTGATTATTTTTGTTCCTGGCAATATTGAATCCTGAATTATTTTGGTTAGATTTTCAGCATTACGTCTTGCAACCACTTTTAAAAAAACTTTACCATCTTCTCTACAAATTCCACCGACCAACCAAAGCGATTGTGAAACCAGAACTCGTCCTACATTAAATTTTTCTTGCATATAAAAGTTTCATCAACTTCTACAGTGAATCCTTCACCACCAATTTTAAAATCCATTTGACTCATCAAATATGATGAGCATATTCTTCTAAAAATTTTATACCATGAAATTGCTGTTTTTTTATTAATATTACAGTGTAAATATGCATCTTCGACGGTAAATTTCATCGAAAAAATATATATTAAGCGTAACAAACTAGAAATCGGAATATGAATACCATCAAATAAAGTCCCACTAAAAATCGAACTGCTTGTTCTGCAGCTTCTTTTCATGCATCTATATCGCTTGTTGATACCATGTCTTTGTTTTCCTACTTCTAATTTCATAGGCGAATTACATTTTTGGCATGCTCGAGTACAAATATTAATCATATTAAGTTCGACGGCAAATTCAAATGCTAATTCTTCAGATATTGTTTTTTCTCCGAGTTAAAAATATTCATGCACTATTTGATAAATAATTTAAATTTAAGACCTAATTAATAAAAAAACGACTTAAACGGGATTCGAACCCGCACCCCAATAATACACTCATAACTTAATAGGCTTTATTTTCGAGATTCGGAATCCTCCCTGTGAAATTAGCTTACCAGATCCAAGAAATATTTATAAATAAACAACAAGAACTTCATTACTTATATTTATTAATAATTTATAATATCGTTACATCCAAACATAAACATTAAACATGTTAGAATTAGTTGAAGTGTTCTTCTAATATAATATACAGGTGTGAACTCACCCCTTTTATAGATATCTAGGTTAAATGCAAATGCTCTAATTATATACCCAATAATAAATAGATTATACAACAAGCAAAAACCTTTAAATACTTTGTTGTTAAAAGTAAAATATAATCTGTAAAGAAAAAATAAACACAATACCATTATGAATTCTACCACAAATGTCTTCACACCCTTATTTTGTTTTATAGAAATCAGTACCCCTTCAAGAATTGAAAACACACTATAGGAATGGATCATGTTAACTGCAACAAGCTTTTCTTGATTTATCAATCGATCTCCTTTATCTTCCAATGGCCCTATTTTTCTGTAAAGAATCCAGAAAAGTTCTTTTTTATAGATGAAATATTCATAGACCAAATAAACAAATTCTGAAATACCTAATATAGAACTAAAAACTAGATACACCGTTCTTGAGGGAATTTGTTCATGTAAAAAGAATACTAAAAACGCAAAATTGTAAGCTAGGCTGAATAAACTAAACCAAATAGAACCTAGAATTTTATAAACATTCCTTTGATAAAAGCTATGAGCGTTATATATCAACTGGTAGTTAACAAACACCAGAACACTAAATGAATTGTTAAAAAAAAATAATCCCTTTGAATGCTTTGCTAATGTTCGCATCCCTAAACTTAACGAGGTAATTTTTAAAAAATAAAACAACAAAAACACTACAGCTATAGTGTCCACCTTCTTGCCGAGAGAGTCTACCATATAAAATCTTTTTTAAAAAAATATAATTGTCGTAATCAAAGCAAATTAACGTCCCTAGATAATCTTAACAAGATGACTAGAAGCATCTAAACTAAAATACTAAAAACCATCTAGAACAATTCTAGACCTTTTTTAATAAAAAAACTTCAAGGAGTGGAAGCCCATGAAAGAATCAATTGTTGTGATAAACAACGTACCTGTCAATAACGTACCGGGTTCGAATCCTTATTGTGCCTTTTTTTTTATTCAAAGAAAATTTAAAATATTTGAAAATGAAACTGAATAAATAAATTTTTAAAGACATTTTAAAGGTTAATGTAAACACTAATTGGTATAAAAGGGTATAAATTAAAAATAAAAAAAAAATACCCCTAATTTTCTAATTCTAAAATTTAAGGAAGGCTTTTAAAAAAGATATTTTAATAAATTATTAAATAAACTTATGTTTTTATTAAAACGTTCATCCTATTTTCTATAGCAAAATAAATTTTGTTTTTTTTTGAATTTAACCACTAATTGATGATCAATTTTTTCATGGCAGAAGAAGAATTAAATGACATTTTTCAAAAAACCTTTTTGAATATTAATATTAGTAAAAACTGTTCAAAATGTGGCCAACTTTGTACTGTTAATTTTGAAAACGAATTTAAGAGATGTACCTGGAAACATTGTAGATATATGGAACATGTCTTAAAGGATACGGTTTTCTATAAAAGAAGAATTAAAAGATCGATTATTCTAAAGATTCTAGAGTTATGGTGTGAAGGAATGCCCACCAGAACTATTGCCAAGGGATTAAAGATTAGTAGAATTACGATAGGGAAGATTCTTTTAAAGATGAGAAAAAAATTAAAACAAAATTATTATAACAATTTCATTAAAATAGGCGGGAAAGACATAATCGTTGAAATTGATGAATCAAAGTTCGGCAAGAGAAAATATAATCGAGGCCATACTGTAGAAGGTGTTTGGGTACTAGGTTTTGTTGAACGAACACCAGAAAGAAAAATCTTCTTAATTAAAATAAAAAAAAGAGACAAAAAAACCTTACTTTTAGAAATGACCAAATTTATAAATTCAGCCTCCAAAATATTTACAGATGGATGGAGAGGGTACAGGGGAACGAATGAACATTTTACCGCTCATTACACTGTTAATCATAGCGCTGAGTTTAAAAATAAAGTAGACGGAACCCACATTAATACAATTGAAGGCAATTGGTCTTCAATTAAAGCAGATGTTTCGAAAAGATATAGGACTAAAAGATTTATTGATGTTTACTTGATAAGGTATATGATAAAAAGAAATGAAAAAGGAAATTTATTTAATAATTTTTTAAAGTATCTTTTTTAAAAGCCTTCCTTAAATTTTAGAATTAGAAAATTAGGGGTAATTTTTTTATATTTTTAATTTATACCCTTTTATACCAATTAGTGTTTACCAGCTCCCATTTTAAACTAAATAAAAAATTGTTTTAAACACATTTAAAACTAATTTTTATTTTATACTTCTTCATTATTCTCTGAAACTTCAGGCAGACCAAGACCACGCCTTACAACCACTCGCCTGTTAGTTTGGCTTATTTCTAAATAATACTCTCTTCTAAACCTTTCGATTTCATCTAATTCAGCTTCTGTAAGTAAACCAAATTCAGGAGTATAACTATCAATTAAAAGATTAGAATCAACATTAAAACCGTTATACCCAACCAACTCTTTAACCGGTGATTTATTTATTGCTCTGTTGTATTTAATATTATATTCATATACAATAGTTTTTAATAAATGGATCCATGTTAAAGTTCTTTCACTTGACATAACAGATAATAACATTCTCTTTATAGTAAAATTAAAACACTCAACGACGCCCTGGCTTTCTGGAAGGTATGGCCTACCAAATATTTGACGTATTTTAAATTTATGGCATAGAAATGAAGTTTTGTTGTTACGGAATTCGGTGCCATTATCTGAGTTTAATTCTTTTGGAACAATACGTTTTAAAAACAAATCATCTAAATGGAGATAAACTTCGTTTGCAGTTTTAGTCAGACATGGATAAGACCATGCAAATTTAGAATTGCAATCAATTATGTTTAAAATATATTTAAATCCATTGTTGTTAGCTTCATATTCCTGCATATACGTTATATCAACTTGAAATCTTTGAAGTTTTTGCAAAATTATAATATGTCTTGTTGGTTGATTCGTAATTTCAACCGTTCTTTGCGAACAGATAGGACATTGTAAAAGTACTGACGACACTTCATCTTTTTTTTACATTATAATATTTTTCGTTCAACTCTCGAACGAGGCTATTTAAACCTCTATGAGATCTCATGTGTAACTCATTTATAATTGCTGTTTTTCTTTCCTGGTCAAAATCAGGTAAAAACTCCAAGGGCTCGGAATTTTCTCTTCGAACAAAGATCCTGTTGTTAAACAATACAAGATTCTCGACCTTCCTTTTCAATTTCTTTTTTTCGGAACTGGTCATTAATATTGGAGTGGAGCTCGTTGACAGATAACAAACGATATTTTCGTACTCTTCCGTTGTTTGTATTTCAATTCTTTTCGGCATGTCCTCACAATTTTCTTTGAATAAAAAAAATCGTCCCGAGAAGGATTCGAACCCGGTACGTTATTTATCACGACACCATGAAAGAATCAATAAACTTTACTTCTCAAACTGACAATAATGTTTTTAAATATTTATTTATAAAAAATTCGTAGCCAGCACTATATTTTATTAAAAATTTAACATATAACAAAAAATGAAGTACTAAGGCGTTTCCTGAAGCATGAGAGAATATATGGTGATGTTAGCATATAACTCCTTAAGTTATATTACAAACAACGGACATGTATCCACAATCTAACTAAAATAAGCGGTGTTTGAAAAAGAAACAATTTTTTTTCTCATCTTATTTTCCTTACAATTTTTCTTACCTTAGTAAAAAAAATCCATTGACCCATCCAAATAAAGAACATAAATAAATAATTATAATTTATAATCATTGACAATACTCGGATATTTGGCTAGGTTTACTTTAGTACTCTATGTTCAGTTCACGCATTTGTTTTATTTATACTATTAAACATACCCTATGATTCAAAAAAAGGTTGAAATAAGAGATATTTTAGACGGTGAGGACAAGGCAGTAGAAGTTACATATTATATTGAAGTTTTAAAGCACCATGAATGTTGCACTAATTATGGTCAGTTTTTAAAGAAAATATCAGTCTTTAAATATAAGTGTAAAGAGAAAAAGTGTCGCAAAATTAGTTTTTCTTTGACTAATTCAATATTTAAAAGATGTGATTTGAAGGTTTCAGATTTTTTACATATTTATGCTATTTACTTGTGCGCTCAAAACAATTTGCATTTTACCAGCCCGCGCAAGAAAAACCGCTTTGAAATTTCTTTAGATAATTAGAAAGGGAATAATCTTGACTATAAAAGAAAGTGATTTTAAAACCCGAGGTACAAATATTGAATACATCTTGATGAATGTAAATTTTTAAAGCGCTAGTATAACAGTAAAGATATGATTGTAGAGTATGGGGCATTTAGTTTTGTATAAGTGACCAAGGAGAGAAAATTTTGCTTTTAATATTGAAAAAGGAGAATCAACAATATTTAATGAAATTATAAAAAAACAGGTTATTTCAGGTTTTTTGTTGTTACATATGGATGGAAAGAATACAACCTTTTTAAAAATTTTATCCATCACTAGATTAATCATACTATAAAAAAAATCTGGGGGTAAGCACACCAATAACATTGAAAGTATATGGCATGAAGTAAAGCGTAATACTCTCATAAAAATGTAGGGTGGAGACAAACATATATCTAACCTGCTTAATTTACATAGAGACGATATAACATTCATTACTTGTGGATTTTCTCAAGAATATTTCGTTTCTAATTAAAATCTTTCTAAGTTGTATTTTTTTAACAAAGTGATAATCGAATATTGGAATATTAAAATAAATTTCCACCTATAAACTAATATTTTACACCTTTTTTACAATTACACTGCTAATCTAACACATCAGAACCGAACTTTATATGCATGTTTCAACTATCAAATACACTGAACATAATAATAAACTTCTAATTAACCAACTACTCACCAAACACACTTTAATCCAACAATATAAAAAAATTAATATTAATTTTTTTAAGAACAACAATTAGCCGCCTAGATTATATTATTTTATTAGCATCTGTAAACTTAATCCATAATCAATTTATTAAAGGTATTACTTTTTATAAACAATTTTATTAAGAGATTGAACAACCACCTGGAGAAATCTCAACAGGATCCACTATAACAATAGGACTCTTAAACTCATCGGGCAGTTTGAAATATACGTCTTTAACATCCTGTTCGATTGTTTCATAGCATGTATGATAAGATTCCCAACCAATTATTTTGCCCATGTCTACAAAAACCGACATGTTATCAAAAAAATATACTTTTTTATATTCTAAAGATTTTGCTAGACTATCTAACTTTTCGTAAACCTGTATTTCTTCTTTACTCATAAAATAATGACTTTTAAATAATCTACCTAATACAAGCGAAAACTCACAAAATAAATCAGAACGTGTTAGGAGATCTTCAACAACACAGGATACATTGTTACTTACTACCCACTTATAAATTTTAATGCTTTGTAATAATTCCTTTAAAGTATCTGTATTAGTCATTGTTATGGCGGTCAGAATTTTGCATTTATAATGATAAAGTTTGCACGATAATTTTAAAATTTTGCATTTATAAACTTTATTAAATATATACACTAAAAATATAATAAGAAATTATTTATTCAAAGTGATTATAATAGTGAGAAAAATAAAGAAATATATTTTCTGTATTAAAATTTCTATAATAGTTAAGCATACTTTTCAACATTGAGAAGCTCCTTTCAACTGGAAGTGAAGTTGGTACGCAATTTTTTAAATAAATATATGTTTACAGTGATATGGTATCATTTGTATATTTAATTATTTCTGATATTTCGTTTTCCAACAATATTTTCAATATATATGCCTTAATATAAATCGGATCTTTATTAAAATACAATACACAAATTGTATTGTAACCCAACTCAATGTTAAATTCATTGGCTTCAAGTTTATCTAGAACATCAATTAAAACCAAATAGTTTTCTACAACATCAACTAATTCCTCAAACAAATCGATATGATTTGTTGCTTCCTTTGCTCTTCAATCAAAATACCTTCATCAGGTAAGTTATTTATAATTGTTTTTATCATAAGCAAATTTTTACTGTAGTGTAATGTAGCTCTGAGACAACTAGACCAACGAGTAACAATTACATTAGGTGGCTTACCTACTACTATAAATTTAGAAAATATAGTTCTGTTTCTAGTAGTAATTGCCTTGACAGTAGAAATACACCTATCAGCATTTTTATAAAAAACCTTTATTCTTATCGCACAATTGTGAATAAGATGGGCTAGACACGTGATATGAAAAAAATTGGGATATACAGTCAACCCCCTATATATCGCCAAAATTGGTAACGATAAATTTAAAAAAAAAATGGCGATATACAGGGGGTGGCGATATACAGGGTGATAAAAATAACAGAATAAAAAATATTATTATTTAATTATTAGAAAATCATCGATTGTTTTTTGCTTTTTATTTATATTTTTTGATTTAAATAGTATATTTTTCATTTCACTTAATACGAAAGTGTTTTTTCATCAACCTCTGCACCTATTAGAAAATTTTCAATTGTTTTCAATCCGAGATAAGCATCATAAAATTTGATTTCGGAATTTTCACGGCTTTACTCTCCCTATTACGCCTCCGAGTTCGAATCCTGATATTAACCCAACCCTAACCTTAATTAGATTTAAATATTATTAATTAACCTAACCAATTAACCCAGGTTAATATCGGGATTCGAACCCGGGGCATAATAGGGAAAGTTCAACCAAAAATATTATACACCCATATATGAACATTTTTTTGGTATATAAAAATACAAATTTTTAAACTTTAAAATAAAAATTTTGCTAGAATCTTTTAAATCCATATTTTAAATAAAATAAAAAATAAAAATTACACGTTAAAAAGTGTCCCCGCTGGGATTCAAACAGGCCTCCATCAAAAACCCCGAATAATATCAAAAAAAATCATGGCGATATACAGGGGGTAGCATTAATTTAAAAGGAATTCTTAAAAAAAATGGCGATATATAGGGGTGGCGATATATAGGGGGTTGACTGTATTTGTTTCAAATTTGTAAATGCACGAATCATGCATCTAGCAACATCAGTAACTACCAGTATTAGATTGTTGTAGTTTATGTCATATTTATTAAAACATGACTCAATTATCGTATTGACCATATTTGAATCCAAACTAACATTATCTGGTAGTGCATATACTTCTAATACATAATTAACAAGAGGTTTTTCAATCAAACCAGCAAACAGATTGAAATATCTAACTCCGTTTATTTCACTTTCGTCATCATATATAAACAGTTTTTTGTCTTTAAATATTCTTCTTAGATCTAAAACGGTTTTCTTTGCCATGTTATTTAACAAGTATACTCTAGCAGTACTTTTTCGTATAGCCTTGAACCTCATAAATACAAATAAATCTTTCAAATATTTATTGTTTAATTTGGAAAGAGAAATGTCTGAGGATGCAAATGCCTTAACCAAATTTTCTATAAATATGTCGTTTTCCTTTGTTACAAAACTTTGACTTCTAATATCGGTACTGTTTGACATAAACTTTCTAACATTGCTTTATGTTTTTTTGATTTTCTATGGCTATCAACACTCGACTTATGTTCACAACAAACAAACAGGCTAGGCGCCAACTTGCCCAATACATTAATTTTGAATAAAAAAAAGCCATATATGCCAAATTTTGAATTCTTAAAAAACCAAAGAAACAACAAAAATCTCATACACGAAAGCTTTGTTTACAATGTAGATGACAGGAAGAATCAATCAAACGCGTGGAGGTGCATTAACCGAAAATGTCCAGGGCGAGGCAAAATTGAAGAGTGTAATGAATTTGTAATAATAAACGATCACAACAACCATGATAACCACGAAAAAACGATATTAAAATTAAAGTTCATTAATAAATTGAAAGAAAACACTGAAAAAGGGCGCGACACAAATTTGAAAATTATTACGGAAAATAGTAACACAATAAAAGACGATGATGTTTTCAATATTCCAAAATATAAATCTTTGAATGATAAATGCACAAGGATTAAGAACAAAAAATACGTCTCAGTTGAATTTAATGATATTCCCGATTTTCTATTAAATGACTTAACTAACGAAAAGTTTGTACAATACGATAGTGGAATTACTAGTGAAAGTAGGTTCATAATATTCATTTCCGAAAAAAACAAAAATATTTTTTCTTCGGTGAAAACGGTTTTAATAGATGGAACTTTTTGGAGTGTACCAAGAAACTTCACCCAGTTGTTGACATTTAATTGTTTCTTATTTGGTCAATATTTTCCATTATGTTATATTTTATTACGAGGAAAAAGCGAGATAATTTATACCGAAGCGTTTAAAAGACTGAAATTATTAATCAAGTGTAATTTTAAAAATGTTGTAATTGATTTTGAAATGGGTTTAAAAATATCGGTATGTAAAGTTTTTATGATTGAAAATATTTTTGGTTGTTCTTTTCACTATGGTCAGTGCATATGGCGAAAAATGCAAAAACTTGGATTATCAGGGGAGTATTTAAGGAACGCGAAGTTTAAATCATTTATAAGAATGTTATTAAATTTAGCATTTGCACCTACTACATGTGTTAAAAAGGAATTTGAGAAAATTAATACAAAAAAAGTTGAATTTAATATTTTAAGATTGGAAGAGTTCATTGAATATTTTCAAAAAAATTTTGTTGGTAGTGATGAAACAATGCCATTGTTTGAACTTTCATTTTGGAATTGCCATGAGAGAGTAATAAACAATATTCCGAGAACTATTAACTGTCTCGAAGCTTGGCATCGAGGTTTTAACCACAATTGTAATATTCCACATTTGAATTTAGGTAAATTCATTGAAATTTTAATTCAAGAAAATGAAAAGGTTAGAATTCAATTGATTCAATCGAGAAAGTTTTTAAGATTGGAAGGAAAGAATTTGAAAAAAGAAGAGTTTTTAAGAATTATTGTTTTTAATTATGAATTTTACAATGATTTGGAGTTTTTTGCATGTTTGGAACAGGTTTTAATTTGGAATTTCGAGTAGAAAATAAAATGTTTGGTAACTGTCGGTTATTTGGGGCCGGGATCGAATCCCGAAACTTCGTTTTTTACTTCGAAAATATTAGTTAAAGCTATAATATTTACACTATTTAAATTAAAAGCAGAACGCTGATACGCCTAACCAAAGCCATAGAAAAATTTTTATGTCGGAAATTTTTTGATTAAATCATTATATTCTTAGATGTTTTAAACTTTAACGAAGTATGTGTTTTTTTCTTAAAATTTTAAAACTTACTTTTACTTTAAGTTAGTTAAATATTAAAAAAATATGATAGCTTTACCCAATATTTTTATAGAAAATATTAGTCTTTTCGGGATTCGATCCCGGCCCCCAATAACCGACACTTACCAAATGTTTGATGTTTTATATTTCATTTTAATTATTTATCTTATAAAAATTTAAAAAGTTTTAATAACTCGCCCTTGGGCGAGTTGGCGCCGAGCGAAACTTTCCAACATTGCTTTATGTTTTTTTGATTTTCTATGGCTATCAACACTCGACTTATGTTCACAACAAACAAACATCGTGCAGAGGTCGCAAAACAGCTCATTAGTGAGATGCGAGATAAACTCATTCTTATAAGCATAAACGTATTTCATGATTATCAATTTCTTAGATTGTTTAATTTTGACCATTGGGGATATAAAAAATAATAATAATTGCGGTGCATCCCCGGTTTGAAGGGGGGGGGGGTTCGAATCACAGAAAATCTTTTTATTTATTTAAAATAAATATCACAATTTTTATAAAAACCCATGTACATGAACCACAGAGAAGTTTTTATAGCTATACAGACATATGACGCAGCTTTAGACTGGTTAATGCAAAATAAATATATTAAATCCTCCCAATGTGTACCTCCTGTACTTTAAAAAGAATGAAGTTGGAAAGACAGAATACAGCACAAGAAATTTCGAGACGATGGCACTGTGGCACGTGTAAGAAAAGCACATCACCGTTGTATGACACTATTTTATACAATTCTAATTTGGCTTTACCAAAACAAATTATTTTAATATATTTTTGGTGTTTATATTTTTCGAAAAATTCAAGTTTATATGAAATAAAAAGCAACCCCACGATACTGTAGGCAGATGGTATAGAATGTTTGGGCATTTTGGACTATTGGGCGGCATAAATTTAAATTAAAAAAAAACTATAATAATGATAATAATATATAAAAATAAGTAAATAAATCAATAATAGTAAAAATAGTAAAAACAGTAAAAATAATTTCAATGTGGCAAATTTCTAATAGCATTAATAAATATATTAAAAACCTTATTTTTCTGTCGTGAATAAAAATACCTGAATTCAAATTCGCTTAAATACCCATCAAACAATCTTAATCCAGTCCCATGCTGTATTTTCATTTTTTTTCGCATGGCACCACATACTTTCCACGTTTTTCGTATGCACCGTTGGATCATTTGGATCTACGAAGTTTAGTGAATGATTAACTTCAGCATGTTCGTATATAAAGGAACTATAAAGTGACCTATAAGAAGCCCCTTATCTGAAATAATCTTTGAACCTGATTCAATCCTTGCAAAAATTACTTCCATTAAAGTATTTCGTGACCTATTTTCAACACGAACCAAAAAACATTTCCTTGTATTCCTTCCAATTCCCCCGAATACCCAAAAAGGATTGATAACTCTTCCCCGGTTGCTTTTGTGTTTATAGAATTGCGATTCATCTATCTCCACATCAATAGGAATATAATCTTCTGAAAATCCTCCTATTGTTTCATTAAAATTCAAAAGATGATCTGTCACCACATCCCTAAAAAATTCGCACCATCACTGACCGTATCAGCTCCTATTTTCAATTCACGGACAATATCCTTTTGTGTAGAATTAATACACCATTCATACATTAATAATAATATCTGTTCGAACGTCAAATTGGAATTTTCGAAAACTGATTCATTACGAATACTAGTTGAATTGCGACACGGGCGTTTGCATTCCCATCTGAAACCGGAACTTTTTGATTCATTTTTTATTAATAGCATTTCATTGTTACATTTTGAACAAAATTGTGAATTTTTTATCAACTTCAAAGATGCTAGGCGAATCAGTATTTCTTCCGTTGATTGTGTGCATAGTAGAATGAAATATTTTGTTGTGAAGTCCATTTGCATTATTTCGTCGTCATTGTATACGTAGTCTGTAATTTTTGTTCGTGTTGGCTTTTTTGACATTTTGGGTTTTTAATTTTATTTAATTTAAATTTATGCCGCCCAATAGTCCAAAATGCCCGAATGTTAAGGTTACAATGCTTGTTTATTATGCGTTCAGAATCCTCAAACTGGATAGGTGGTGTTGGTTCAATAATTGAGGTAGACGAAGCAAAATTCTCAAAAAGGAAGTTTAATGTTGGACGTGTTGTAGAGTTTCTTGTTAATTGGAGGAGTAGATATAATAGTGGTGATTTGTTTTTCAGAGAAGTTTTGTTTAGGAATCGAGAGACAATAAGCAGTGTTTTAGTAGAACGTATTGCTCCTGGGACAATTGTTATTACTGACTGCTGACGCAGGTATGCTAATTTGTCCAGTTTAGGGCATCATCATCTTACCGTAAATCACAGCAAAAACTTCATCGACCCATCACTGGTGCAAATACACAAGAAACGAAAATCGCTGGAGTTTTTTTAAGCGCAAATTTGGAGCTCTTTTATTAATGATAGAAGTGATTTAAGTTTAATGTTTGCTGAATTCATGTTGAAGTTGAAATATAAAGTTAACACCTTTATTGTAATGATGAATAATTTGAGTAAATATAATTTAAATTTAACGTTTTCTTTAAATTTTTTTTTAAAGAAATAAAAGGACTTTCTAGGATTCGAACCCACCTCTTCAAATCAGGGACTTACCATAATTGCAAAAAAATTGCATTTATAATTTTTTTTGCAGGTTTATTTTAGAGCACCGGGTTCGAATCCTGATGCATTATTATTTTTTTATAAAAATTTAATTTATCTTGTATTAAAATATTAATATGGTAAATGTGGATCTACTACACAACCTACCCCCCGAGTTCGAATCCCGATATTAACCTAACCCTAACCTTAATTAGATTTAAATATTATTAATAAACCTAACCTAATTAACCTAGGTTAATATCGGGATTCGAACTCTGGGGGGTAGGTTGTGTAGTTCAACCGGTAAATGTACATACAATCTATGTCAGTGTTTCCCAAACTGAAGCCCTAGGCCCCATTTGGGGCCATGTGAGTTTTTATTGGGGCCTTTTGAGAATTTTAAATTTTTAATTTTTTATACCCTTAATAAAAAAATGTGTACCAATGAGAAAGCAAGAATTCGTGGTAGGTGTCGGTTTCATTACATTTTTGAAATTTCATTACATTTTTGAAATTAATATTAAAAAAGCCTATGGTAAGAACTAGAAGAACAAGCATCATTGAGGAAGAGTTTAAATTGAACGACGAAGATATAAAAGGCCTTGAAATGAAGGAATCATATATAAACATAATTTTAGGTGACATAAGTGAACAAATAAAATGGTTGTCAAAATTTAAAATAATAATGAACAAGCAAATTTGTACATGTGACGATCATAAGTTAATGTCATTAATAAAAAACCAACGAATGAAAGAAAACTATCAATGGGTATGCACCAAGCCTTGCACAAATACCAAATCAATAAGAAATGGTTCGGTTTTTATTAGTTATAAACTCTCTTTTCAAAAAATGTTTTTAATAATTTATAAGTATATTTGTGGTATCCAATTCACTGATATAGCATTTGAGTTAAATGTTCACCGAGTAACCTGCAGTGAATTGTGTGCGACCGTTAGAGAGGCGATTGGTCAGTTTATATCACGTGAAAGTGAGATGCTTGGAGGTTTGAATTTAGACGGATCTCCAAAAATTGTTGAAATAGATGAAAGTTTGTTTTTTTAGAAGAAAATATAACCGTGGTCGTATTCTAAATGGACAGTGGTATATTGCAGGAATAGAGCGGGGAACGAGAAAAGTATTTATGATTCCAGTGGAGAACAGGAATGCCACAACGATTGCAGCAGTTATTCGAAACTATGTTCTACCAGGAACACATATTATTACAGATCAATGGCGAGCTTATGCTCGTGCTTTGCGCGATATTGGTGAATATGAGCATTCAAGCATTAACCATTCATTATACTTTGTTGATCCACACTCTCCAGAAATTCACACTCAGAACATTGAGGGATTTTGGTCTCGATCAAAATATTATTTGAGAAAAAAATCCGGCATTAGTCAAGAATTGCATAATGAATATCGGATCATGTAAGGTTTCTCCCCCCTGGGGGGGGAGAAACCTTACATGATAAATCAATAAAATTAATAAAAATAAAATAAAATAAAAAAAAAAATTATTACATGAATATAAAAGTATTAAATTAAAGTAAAAAAACACAAATAAATAAAAACATTAATAATATATTATAAATCTAACTCTAAATAGGCTAATAAATACAAATATTGGTAAGTGTAAAGTTTTTTTTTTTGGGGGGGGTGAGATCGACCACAATTTAAAATTTATTAAAAACTAGGGCGCTTTTGCGATATTTCCCCCCACCCTTCTAATAAATCGATTTTTTTTTTAAAATAAATGTATGTTCGATCCCGCGAAAATGTTGTAAAAATCAGAAGAAAATTTCATAATTTGTTCTATTGATACTTAATTAAAATTTGAGGAGAAATTTAGCTTAACAAAATACCTTGTCCCATTATGGAGCGTATAAATTTACAAGAGATTAACATAGCTGGTCTTTTATTACATCTCCAAACAAATGCATCGACCCTCAATTTTTGTTTAATCGTAAAACTAATACCCAGCGTAAAAATATGCGAAAGATGTGGTAATTGCATGTCTATATATACGGACTCAAAAACGGTATTTGGATATAAGTGGCGATGCAATCGTCCATGTCGAAATTAAAAGGGAATAAGACACGGAACCTTTTTTGAGAAATCAAAGTTAAAAATAGCCGACATCGTTATATTTATTTATTATTGGGCGTTTGAAGAGTGCGCTTTTAAAAAATTAGAAGAGAATTAGGATGGCATGAAGGTGCTTTCGTTGATTATAAAAATTACCTGCGTGAAGTTTGTAGTATGAATTTAATGAGTACTAGTGAAACGATCGGAGGACCTGGAACAACGGTCGAAATCGACGAATCGCTATTTGTAAGGCGAAAATATAATGTTGGAAGACTAGTTCCGCAGAAATGGGTTTTTGGCTGTATCGAAAGAGGAACTAGAAATTGTTTTTTGGTTGCAGTTGAAGTCCGTGATGCCAACACGCTATTGAGAATTATAAGAGAGCGGATCAGACCTGGTACAACAATAATCAGTGATTGTTGGCGAGCATATAATATGGTTGGCAATATTGGTTATAATCATTTAACGGTTAACCATAAAATGAATTTTGTAGATCCAGATACTGGGGCACATACCCAAAATGTAGAAAATATGTGGGGCAGAGCAAAGAGGCGAAATAAGATTGAAAATGGAACGAAAACAGATTTATTAAATTCTTATCTGACTGAATTTGTGTGGAGACAAAAACATGGTGCAAATGCGTTTGAGACCATTATTAAACACATCAGCAATATTTATACAGAATAAGAGAATGTTTAAATGATTTTTGTTAAGCTAAATTTCTCCTCAAATTTTAATTAAGTATCAATAGAACAAATTATGAAATTTTCTTCTGATTTTTACAACATTTTCGCGGGATCGAACATACATTTATTTTAAAAAAAAAACGATTTATTAGAAGGGTGGGGGGAAATATCGCAAAAGCGCCAAAACTAGTTAAATAAATTTCTCATTCCTTTATTTCTATCACATGTTCTAATCTCTATTTTTATCATTCATAAGGCATCTTCTAAAAAGGTATGAATAAAAGACTTTTGTTCGAATAAACACGAACCTAAGAAGAAGCGTTTATATATGCACGTTCAATCGGATTATTAAACCCAAATAAAAAAAATTAAAATGTATTAGAGGTCATTGTACCGGAACAGTGGATGTTAACAAAACGTAATTTTTTATTTACATTTAATAAACCAAGAGAACTCGCATATATAAACGCTTCTTCTTCTTAGGTTCGTGTTTATTCGATCAAAAGTCTTTTATTCATGTCTTTTTTAGCATACCTTTTAAAGTTAAAAATGGAGAATAGAACATGTGATAAAAATAAAGAAATAAAAATTTATTTTTAATTTTAAATTTTCAAAAAAATATTTGTGGTCGATCTCACCCCCCCCCCAAAACTTTACACTTACCTTATTTTTTATTTAATTTTTATTTTAATAAAAAAAATAATTATTTCTGGGGGGGAGAAAATTTACATAGATTTTCCGGGGGGATTAACCTTACATGATCCTGAATATCTGATCCAGTTTATGTGGGAATACCGCATAGAGAAAAGAAAACGATTTAACACTTTGATATTATTATTACAAGTTGAATAAATTATATTTTTTATTTATTTTTTTAATATTAATTTCAAAAATGTAATGAAATTTCAAAAATGTAATGAAACCGACACCTACCGAATTCGTTTACAAAACTATTATTTAAAATATGGATTTATAGCATCTCTAGATAATAAAACCATTCCCTATTGTTTAATCTGCAACAAGGAGTTTAGAAATGAAATGATGAAGAGTAGTAAAATGAAAAGACATCTTAACTCATCACATAAAGATTAAACAGAAGCAGACCTAATGTTTTTAAGGTAACCCCCCAAAAAAAAATTGTCGATTTTTTCCAACCTAAGGAGGGACCCCTGTGTTTTAATAAATATTAAAAAATTAAAAAACGAATTTTAATAATTCAACTAGGTTTCAAAAAAATTACTTGTAAGATAATTTTTCCTAAATATAAACTCATTCAAGTGTTCATCATATTTTTCAACACTAACTCCTCCCATTCCTTCTTTCACAGAACGCCAGAGGCGTTCAATATTTTGGGTATGTATTTCATTATCGATTGGATCAACAAAATGTAACCTATGGTTCACACTTTTTACAGTAAAAAATTCTTTTATTCGTGAATAACCTCTCCACCCGTCCGAAAAAACTTGAGTCCCAGGCAAAACATGTGAATTAAAAACTTTAAATAATTCATTGGCATTCCTTTGCCTGACGGTTTTCAAAAAACATTTTTTTGAAACTCGTTCAACGATACCAAAAACCCAAATTTGTTCACTAGCCAAAATATTACCCCTGTTAAATTTCCTTGTAAACAAATGGGCTTCATCCATTTCTACTGCAATATTTTCACCACCCAAATTGGTAACTCCCCCCTTAACGGGGGAGGGATCGAATCCCACTATTTGATTATTAAATAAAGATTTTTATAAAACAAAAAAATCATTTTTAATTTTTATTTAAATTTCTCATTAAAGTATCAAAAACATTATTTTTATATTTAAGTCTAAACATAAATTCTGAAAACAGTAAACTCAAATCTGAACGGCTAGTAATATAACGAGCCCTAAATTTTCTTTTATAAACACTCCATCGATTCTCGATTGCTTGTGTGTTGGCGCCAGTAGTAGGGTCTACGAAATTTTTTGAATGGTTGACTGTCATGTGTAAATCACCAAATTCACTTACGTTTATATAGCCACGCCAGCAATCGGTAATAATTAAAGTTCCTGGCTTAACACATTCTTGAATAACACTCATAATGGTTTCTTGATTTCTGAACAATACTTCGCGAAAAAACAAATCTCCAGTTACAATGTCAACCCCTCCTATTATCCAGGGAGAAGGAACTACTCTACCAACGTTAAATTTTCTTTTTGAGAATTTTGTTTCATCAATTTCAATTATGTGACCCACTCCACCAATCCTTTGAGGTGATATTCGCCTCATAATATGAAATGTGTGTAAACTTAATGATTTATACCACGAAGTAATTGTTTTCTTTGATTTCGTCTTGATTTCATTCATTGTAAAATTCTGTGTTATATTTAAACACCAAAAATAAATTATATCAATCTGAAGCGGTAATTGTAACTTACTGTCATACAGTATCGTATCAGCCAAAACAGAACATGTATGTTTACATCGTCTACAACGCCAACGCTTTAAATTATTGTTTTTTTCCAACACCATTATTGCACCTAAACAATTCTTGCACTCTTTATTTCCATCAATATAATTATTTTTCATTAGCCAGTCTATTGTATTTTCGTAGTTCGAACAAGATAAAACAACTTCGCGGTGAGTATACATAAATTAAAAATGATTTTTTGTTTTATAAAAATCTTTATTAAAAAATCAAATAGTGGGATTCGATCCCTCCCCTGTTAAGGGGGGAGTTACCCTAATTTGATTTAAATATTATTAATCTTTTCTGATATTGCATGTCTTATAAACCCAATATATGAATAAACGGTTTTTTCATTTAATCCCGAATCCCTAATTATACATGCAATTTTTTTTTTGATAAAAATGCAGCCACAACATAGAATAATTTTTTAATATTTTTTTGTGCCAGCCATTCATTTTTTAATATTGGATATTCTTTGCGACATCCAATGTTATCACATAACATGACAAAGCCTAATGAATGTCTTGATCTTTTAGATTTTTTTGTGT
>CAUVYM010000475.1:0-2500 GCA_963556165.1 Tipula helvola
ATAAAAAATGAAACCATCGAATTTTTTTTTTTTTTCAAAAATTCAAAATTCATTATTTATTATCGATTTGCTTATAATTAACCACATGAATTTATTAAATGTGTTAATAAATCTAATACATAATTATTATAAACAATAAACAACGAATAAACAAAATTATTTTTATCATAAAAAATAAAATTTTTTTTTTTTTTATAATCCAAATTTTTGTTCTCGCTTTGTGATTTTCATACATACATTTTCATACATTTATTTTTATCATAAAAAATAAAAAAAATTTTTTTTTTATAATCCAAATTTTTGTTCTCGCTTTGTGATTTTCATGTTAAAGTAAAGAGCACAACATAAAAAATGAAACCATCGGATTTTTTTTTTTTTTGAAAAATTCAAAATTCATTATTTATTTATCGATTTGCTTATAATTTACCACATGAATTTATTAAATGTGTTAATAAATCTAACACAAAATTATTTTTATCATAAAAAATAATTTTTTTTTTTTTTTTATAATCCAAATTTTTGTTCTCGCTTTGTTATTTTCATGTTAAAGTAAAGAGCACAACATAAAAAATGAAACCATCGATTTTTTTTTTTTTTTCAAAAATTCAAAATTCATTATTTATTATCGATTTGCTTATAATTAACCACATGAATTTATTAAATGTGTTAATAAATCTAATAAAAAATTATTTTTATCATAAAAAATAAAAAATTTTTTTTTTTTATAATCCAAATTTTTGTTCTCGCTTTGTGATTTTCATGTTAAAGTAAAGAGCACAACATAAAAAATGAAACCATCGGATTTTTTTTTTTTTTGAAAAATTCAAAATTCATTATTTATAGATAAATATATTATAAAATAGATAAAATTAAATGTGTTAATAAATCTAATACAAAATTATTTTTATCATAAAAAATAAAAAACATTTTTTTTTTATAATCCAAATTTTTGTTCTCGCTTTGTGATTTTCATGTTAAAGTAAAGAGCACAACATAAAAAATGAAACCATCGGATTTAAATGGAAAAAATACCAACAACACATAGTGTTCCCAAGCAGTCAACCATCTAAGTACTAACTATGCCCAATGTTGTTTGACTTCGGTGATCGGACGAGAACCGGTACGTAAACATGGTATGGTCGTTGACTACAGGAATATTATGTTAGGTCGCAATTATGTTGTCAATATCTTTTGTTTCATTTTAAACATGTTACATTTTATATACAACTTTGACTTATATGTGAACATAATAAGATCGTATATTACATTTAACATTATTATTATTTATACGACCAATCTATGATTAAAGCATGTTTTAGGTATCAGTATGATGGCTGATATTCCCTATTCACACTACTCCACCCGTAACTATGTCGTTTACAATTTGGCTTTATATTCATAAATGATCTCTTAACATATAAAATGAATCCATCGGATTTTTTTTTTTTGAAAAATTCAAAATTCATTATTTATTATCGATTTGCTTATAATTAACCACATGAATTTATTAAATGTGTTAATAAATCTAATACATAATTATTTTTATCATAAAAAATAAATTTTTTTTTTTTTATAATCCAAATTTTTGTTCTCGCTTTGTGATTTTCATGTTAAAGTAAAGAGCACAACATAAAAAATGAAACCATCGGATTTTTTTTTTTTCAAAAATTCAAAATTCATTATTTATTTATCGATTTGCTTATAATTAACCACATGAATTTATTAAATGTGTTAATAAATCTAATACATAATTATTTTTATCATAAAAAATAAAATTTTTTTTTTTTATAATCCAAATTTTTGTTCTCGCTTTGTGATTTTCATGTTAAAGTAAAGAGCACAACATAAAAAATGAAACCATCGGATTTTTTTTTTTTCAAAAATTCAAAATTCATTATTTATTTATCGATTTGCTTATAATTAACCACATGAATTTATTAAATGTGTTAATAAATCTAATAAAAAATTATTTTTATCATAAAAAATAATTTTTTTTTTTTTTTATAATCCAAATTTTTGTTCTCGCTTTGTGATTTTCATGTTAAAGTAAATTTGCTTATAATTAACCACATGAATTTATTAAATGTGTTAATAAATCTAATACATAATTATTTTTATCATAAAAAATAAATTTTTTTTTTTTTATAATCCAAATTTTTGTTCTCGCTTTGTGATTTTCATGTTAAAGTAAAGAGCACAACATAAAAAATGAAACCATCGGATTTTTTTTTTTTCAAAAATTCAAAATTCATTATTTATTTATCGATTTGCTTATAATTAACCACATGAATTTATTAAATGTGTTAATAAATCTAATACATAATTATTTTTATCATAAAAAATAAAATTTTTTTTTTTTATAATCCAAATTTTTGTTCTCGCTTTGTGATTTTCATGTTAAAGTAAAGAGCACAACATAAAAAATGAAACCATCGGATTTTTTTTTTTTCAAAAATTCAAAATTCATTATTTATTTATCGATTTGCTTATAATTAACCAC
>CAUVYM010000475.1:10000-12500 GCA_963556165.1 Tipula helvola
TTGATAGGGCAGACATTTGAAAGATCTATCGCCGGTACTGGACCATGCGATCTACATGTTATTCAGATTCATCTTATTAACGACACAGTATATAAATATACCTTAATGTATCGATTGATTTTAATCTAATAAAAGCACACGTTCCTTGCGGTCCGTGATTATGTGCATGTATTAGCTCTAGAATTACCACAGTTATCCATGTAACTATGTATACGATCTAATAAATCATAACTGATATACTGAGCCTTTTGCGGTTTCACTGTTCGAGAGTGTGTACTTAGACATGCATGGCTTAATCTTTGAGACAAGCATATAACTACTGGCAGGATCAACCAGAATGTAAATTATGATTTTGCTCATAAAATTGTAATCATTTTATGAACTAATTTATAACTTTTCGTATTAAATTTAATTTCAAACCAATACAATTCATATGATAAACTTAGGTTTATTCGTTTAATTTTTTTCATTAAAGGTGCAAATATTTATTTGTTCCTATTTCCAATTATATGTGAATAGGAATTTTGTTCTTACTGATACAAAATTCTCACATTAACCAAATAAAATATCAAGATTCGAAATTCATTAAAAAATAAATTTTTAAATTTTTTTTTTTTTTCTCATCTCAATATACTTACAGACCAAACGAATAACAAAATCAAAAAACAAAATTTTTTTTTTTTTTTAATACAAATTTTTGTTCTCGCTTTGTTTTAATGTGTTAATAAATCTAATACAAAATTATTTTTATCATAAAAAATAAAATTTTTTTTTTTTTTATAATCCAAATTTTTGTTCTCGCTTTGTGATTTTCATACATACATTTTCATACATTTATTTTTATCATAAAAAATAAAAAATTTTTTTTTTTTATAATCCAAATTTTTGTTCTCGCTTTGTGATTTTCATGTTAAAGTAAAGAGCACAACATAAAAAATGAAACCATCGGATTTTTTTTTTTTTTGAAAAATTCAAAATTCATTATTTATAGATAAATATATTATAAAATAGATAAAATTAAATGTGTTAATAAATCTAATACAAAATTATTTTTATCATAAAAAATAAAAAACATTTTTTTTTTATAATCCAAATTTTTGTTCTCGCTTTGTGATTTTCATGTTAAAGTAAAGAGCACAACATAAAAAATGAAACCATCGGATTTAAATGGAAAAAATACCAACAACACATAGTGTTCCCAAGCAGTCAACCATCTAAGTACTAACTATGCCCAATGTTGTTTGACTTCGGTGATCGGACGAGAACCGGTACGTAAACATGGTATGGTCGTTGACTACAGGAATATTATGTTAGGTCGCAATTATGTTGTCAATATCTTTTGTTTCATTTTAAACATGTTACATTTTATATACAACTTTGACTTATATGTGAACATAATAAGATCGTATATTACATTTAACATTATTATTATTTATACGACCAATCTATGATTAAAGCATGTTTTAGGTATCAGTATGATGGCTGATATTCCCTATTCACACTACTCCACCCGTAACTATGTCGTTTACAATTTGGCTTTATATTCATAAATGATCTCTTAACATATAAAATGAATCCATCGGATTTTTTTTTTTTGAAAAATTCAAAATTCATTATTTATTATCGATTTGCTTATAATTAACCACATGAATTTATTAAATGTGTTAATAAATCTAATACATAATTATTTTTATCATAAAAAATAAATTTTTTTTTTTTTATAATCCAAATTTTTGTTCTCGCTTTGTGATTTTCATGTTAAAGTAAAGAGCACAACATAAAAAATGAAACCATCGGATTTTTTTTTTTTCAAAAATTCAAAATTCATTATTTATTTATCGATTTGCTTATAATTAACCACATGAATTTATTAAATGTGTTAATAAATCTAATACATAATTATTTTTATCATAAAAAATAAAATTTTTTTTTTTTATAATCCAAATTTTTGTTCTCGCTTTGTGATTTTCATGTTAAAGTAAAGAGCACAACATAAAAAATGAAACCATCGGATTTTTTTTTTTTCAAAAATTCAAAATTCATTATTTATTTATCGATTTGCTTATAATTAACCACATGAATTTATTAAATGTGTTAATAAATCTAATAAAAAATTATTTTTATCATAAAAAATAATTTTTTTTTTTTTTTATAATCCAAATTTTTGTTCTCGCTTTGTGATTTTCATGTTAAAGTAAATTTGCTTATAATTAACCACATGAATTTATTAAATGTGTTAATAAATCTAATACATAATTATTTTTATCATAAAAAATAAATTTTTTTTTTTTATAATCCAAATTTTTGTTCTCGCTTTGTGATTTTCATGTTAAAGTAAAGAGCACAACATAAAAAATGAAACCATCGGATTTTTTTTTTTTCAAAAATTCAAAATTCATTATTTATTTATCGATTTGCTTATAATTAACCACATGAATTTATTAAATGTGTTAATAAATCTAATACATAATTATTTTTATCATAAAAAATAAAATTTTTT
>CAUVYM010000475.1:20000-27726 GCA_963556165.1 Tipula helvola
CCATAGATTCGAGAAGAGCTATTAATCTGTCTTACTCATTTATGTTCGGACCTGGTAAGTTTCCCCGTGTTGAGTCAAATTAAGCCGCAGGCTCCACTCCTGGTGGTGCCCTTCCGTCAATTCCTTAAGTTTCAACTTTGCAACCATACTTCCCCCGGAGCCAAAAGCTTTGGTTTCCCGGAAAGCGACTGAAAGAGCCATATATGTAGCTCCATCCAATTGCTAGCTGGCATCGTTTATGGTTAGAACTAGGGCGGTATCTGATCGCCTTCGAACCTCTAACTTTCGTTCTTGATTAATGAAAACATCTTTGGCAAATGCTTTCGCTTATGTTAGTCTTACGACGGTCCACGAATTTCACCTCTCGCGCCGTAATACTAATGCCCCCCAACTGCTTCTATTAATCATTACGTCTTGATCTAAAAACCAATTGAAAATAGAACAGACGTCTTATTCCATTATTCCATGCAGAGAATATTTAGGCACAAATGGCCTGCTTTAAGCACTCTAATTTGTTCAAAGTAATTGTACTGTTCTAGACCAGCACTCGGTAAAGAGCACTAATTTAGATTTATTACGCGATAAACTTACGTTTAAGCCACTACAGTAATACGTCATAGCATCAAGATGATGTACGAACCCAGTTACGGTGTACCACCTGTGCTTGACACAAGTTCAACTACGAACGTTTTAACCGCAACAACTTTAATATACGCTATTGGAGCTGGAATTACCGCGGCTGCTGGCACCAGACTTGCCCTCCAATTGTTCCTTGTTAAAGATTTAAAGTGTACTCATTCCAATTACAGGGCCTCGGATTGAGTCCTGTATTGTATTTTTCGTCACTACCTCCCCGTGCTGGGATTGGGTAATTTACGCGCCTGCTGCCTTCCTTAGATGTGGTAGCCGTTTCTCAGGCTCCCTCTCCGGAATCGAACCCTGATTCCCCGTTACCCGTTGCAACCATGGTAGTCCTAGATACTACCATCAATAGTTGATAGGGCAGACATTTGAAAGATCTATCGCCGGTACTGGACCATGCGATCTACATGTTATTCAGATTCATCTTATTAACGACACAGTATATAAATATACCTTAATGTATCGATTGATTTTAATCTAATAAAAGCACACGTCCTTGCGGTCCGTGATTATGTGCATGTATTAGCTCTAGAATTACCACAGTTATCCATGTAACTATGTATACGATCTAATAAATCATAACTGATATACTGAGCCTTTTGCGGTTTCACTGTTCGAGAGTGTGTACTTAGACATGCATGGCTTAATCTTTGAGACAAGCATATAACTACTGGCAGGATCAACCAGAATGTAAATTATGATTTTGCTCATAAAATTGTAATCATTTTATGAACTAATTTATAACTTTTCGTATTAAATTTAATTTCAAACCAATACAATTCATATGATAAACTTAGGTTTATTCGTTTAATTTTTTTCATTAAAGGTGCAAATATTTATTTGTTCCTATTTCCAAATTATATGTGAATAGGAATTTTGTTCTTACTGATACAAAATTCTCACATTAACAAAATAAAATATCAAGATTCGAAATTCATTAAAAATAAATTTTTAAATTTATTTTTTTTTCTCATCTCAATATACTTACAGACCAACCGAATAACAAAATCAAAAAACAAAATTTTTTTTTTTTTTAATACAAATTTTTGTTCTCGCTTTGTTTTTAATGTGTTAATAAATCTAATACAAAATTATTTTTATCATTAAAATAAATTTTTTTTTTTTTTTATAATCCAAATTTTTGTTCTCGCTTTGTGATTTTCATACATACATTTTCATACATTTATTTTTATCATAAAAAATAAAAAAAATTTTTTTTTTATAATCCAAATTTTTGTTCTCGCTTTGTGATTTTCATGTTAAAGTAAAGAGCACAACATAAAAAATGAAACCATCGGATTTTTTTTTTTTTTGAAAAATTCAAAATTCATTATTTATTTATCGATTTGCTTATAATTAACCACATGAATTATTAAATGTGTTAATAAATCTAATACAAAATTATTTTTATCATAAAAAAATATTTTTTTTTTTTTTTTATAATCCAAATTTTTGTTCTCGGCTTTGTTATTTTCATGTTAAAGTAAAGAGCACAACATAAAAATGAAACCATCGAATTTTTTTTTTTTCGAAATCCTTTAACCACATGAATTTATTAAATGTGCTAATAAATCTAATACAAATTATTTTTATCATAAAAAATAAATTTTTTTTTTTTTATAATCCAAATTTTTGTTCTCGCTTTGTGATTTTCATGTTAAAGTAAGAGCACAACATAAAAAATGAAACCATCGGATTTTTTTTTTTTTGAAAAATTCAAATTCATTATTTATTTATCGATTTGCTTATAATTAACCACTTGAATTTATTAAATGTGTTAATAAATCTAATACAAAATTTTTTTATCATAAAAAATAAAAACATTTTTTTTTTATAAATCCAAATTTTTGTTCTCGCTTTGTGATTTTCATGTTAAAGTAAAGAGCACAACATAAAAAATGAAACCATCGGATTTAAATGCGAAAAAATACCAACAACACATAGTGTTCCCAAGCAGTCAACCATCTAAGTACTAACTATGCCCAATGTTGTTTGACTTCGGTGATCGGACGAGAACCGGTACGTAAACATGGTATGGTCGTTGACTACAGGAATATTATGTTAGGTCGCAATTATGTATGTCAATATCTTTTGTTTCATTTTAAACATGTTACATTTTATATACAACTTTGACTTATATGTGAACATAATAAGATCGTATATTACATTTAACATTATTATTATTTATACGACCAATCTATGATTAAAGCATGTTTTAGGTATCAGTATGATGGCAGATCAGTAAAGAGCACAACATAAAAAATGAAACCATCGGATTTTTTTTTTTTTGAAAAATTCAAAATTCATTATTTATTATCGATTTGCTTATAATTTACCACATGAATTTATTAAATGTGTTAATAAATCTAATACAAAATTATTTTTATCATAAAAAATAATTTTTTTTTTTTTTTTTATAATCCAAATTTTTGTTCTCGCTTTGTTATTTTCATGTTAAAGTAAAGAGCACAACATAAAAAATGAAACCATCGAATTTTTTTTTTTTTCAAAAATTCAAAATTCATTATTTATTATCGATTTGCTTATAATTAACCACATGAATTTATTAAATGTGTTAATAAATCTAATACATAATTATTATAAACAATAAACAACGAATAAACAAAATTATTTTTATCATAAAAAATAAAATTTTTTTTTTTTTTATAATCCAAATTTTTGTTCTCGCTTTGTGATTTTCATACATACATTTTCATACATTTATTTTTATCATAAAAAATAAAAAAAATTTTTTTTTTATAATCCAAATTTTTGTTCTCGCTTTGTGATTTTCATGTTAAAGTAAAGAGCACAACATAAAAAATGAAACCATCGGATTTTTTTTTTTTTTGAAAAATTCAAAATTCATTATTTATTTATCGATTTGCTTATAATTTACCAATGAATTTATTAAATGTGTTAATAAATCTAACACAAAATTATTTTTATCATAAAAAATAATTTTTTTTTTTTTTTTATAATCCAAATTTTTGTTCTCGCTTTGTTATTTTCATGTTAAAGTAAAGAGCACAACATAAAAAATGAAACCATCGATTTTTTTTTTTTTTCAAAAATTCAAATTCATTATTTATTATCGATTTGCTTATAATTAACCACATGAATTTATTAAATGTGTAATAAATCTAATACATAATTATTTTTATCATAAAAATAAAAAATTTTTTTTTTTATAATCCAAATTTTTGTTCTCGCTTTGTGATTTTCATGTTAAAGTAAAGAGCACAACATAAAAATGAAACCATCGGATTTTTTTTTTTTTTGAAAAATTCAAAATTCATTATTTATAGATAAATATATTATAAAATAGATAAAATTAAATGTGTTAATAAATCTAATACAAAATTATTTTTATCATAAAAAATAAAAAACATTTTTTTTTTATAATCCAAATTTTTGTTCTCGCTTTGTGATTTTCATGTTAAAGTAAAGAGCACAACATAAAAAATGAAACCATCGGATTTAAATGGAAAAAATACCAACAACACATAGTGTTCCCAAGCAGTCAACCATCTAAGTACTAACTATGCCCAATGTTGTTTGACTTCGGTGATCGGACGAGAACCGGTACGTAAACATGGTATGGTCGTTGACTACAGGAATATTATGTTAGGTCGCAATTATGTTGTCAATATCTTTTGTTTCATTTTAAACATGTTACATTTTATATACAACTTTGACTTATATGTGAACATAATAAGATCGTATATTACATTTAACATTATTATTATTTATACGACCAATCTATGATTAAAGCATGTTTTAGGTATCAGTATGATGGCTGATATTCCCTATTCACACTACTCCACCGTAACTATGTCGTTTACAATTTGGCTTTATATTCATAAATGATCTCTTAACATATAAAATGAATCCATCGGATTTTTTTTTTTTGAAAACTTCAAATTCATTATTTATTATCGATTTGCTTATAATTAAACCACATGAATTTATTAAATGTGTTAATAAATCTAATACATAATTATTTTTATCATAAAAAATAAATTTTTTTTTTTTTATAATCCAAATTTTTGTTCTCGCTTTGTGATTTTCATGTTAAAGTAAAGAGCACAACATAAAAAATGAAACCATCGGATTTTTTTTTTTTCAAAAATTCAAAATTCATTATTTATTTATCGATTTGCTTATAATTAACCACATGAATTTATTAAATGTGTTAATAAATCTAATACATAATTATTTTTATCATAAAAAAATAAAATTTTTTTTTTTTATAATCCAAATTTTTGTTCTCGCTTTGTGATTTTCATGTTAAAGTAAAGAGCACAACATAAAAATGAAACCATCGGATTTTTTTTTTTTCAAAAATTCAAAATTCATTATTTATTTATCGATTTGCTTATAATTAACCACATGAATTTATTAAATGTGTTAATAAATCTAATAAAAAATTATTTTTATCATAAAAAATAATTTTTTTTTTTTTTTATAATCCAAATTTTTGTTCTCGCTTTGTGATTTTCATGTTAAAGTAAATTTGCTTATAATTAACCACATGAATTTATTAAATGTGTTAATAAATCTAATACATAATTATTTTTATCATAAAAAATAAATTTTTTTTTTTTTATAATCCAAATTTTTGTTCTCGCTTTGTGATTTTCATGTTAAAGTAAAGAGCACAACATAAAAAATGAAACCATCGGATTTTTTTTTTTTCAAAAATTCAAAATTCATTATTTATTTATCGATTTGCTTATAATTAACCACATGAATTTATTAAATGTGTTAATAAATCTAATACATAATTATTTTTATCCATAAAAAATAAAATTTTTTTTTTTATAATCCAAATTTTTGTTCTCGCTTTGTGATTTTCATGTTAAAGTAAAGAGCACAACATAAAAAATGAAACCATCGGATTTTTTTTTTTCAAAAATTCAAATTCATTATTTATTTATCGATTTGCTTATAATTAACCACATGAATTTATTAAATGTGTTAATAAATCTATAATAAAAATTATTTTTATCATAAAAAATAATTTTTTTTTTTTTTTATAATCCAAATTTTTGTTCTCGCTTTGTGATTTTCATGTTAAAGTAAAGAGCACAACATAAAAAATGAAACCATCGGATTTAAATGGAAAAATACCAACAACACATAGTGTTCCCAAGCAGTCAACCATCTAAGTACTAACTATGCCCAATGTTGTTTGACTTCGGTGATCGGACGAGAACCGGTACGTAAACATGGTATGGTCGTTGACTACAGGAATATTATGTTAGGTCGCAATTATGTATGTCAATATCTTTTGTTTCATTTTAAACATGTTACATTTTATATACAACTTTGACTTATATGTGAACATAATAAGATCGTATATTACATTTAACATTATTATTATTTATACGACCAATCTATGATTAAAGCATGTTTTAGGTATCAGTATGATGGCTGATATTCCTATTCACACTACTCCACCCGTAACTATGTCGTTTACAATTTGGCTTTATATTCATAAATGATCTCTTAACATAAAAAATGATCCATCGGATTTTTTTTTTTTTGAAAAATTCAAAATTCATTATTTATTTATCGATTTGCTTATAATTAACCACATGAATTTATTAAATGTGTTAATAAATCTAATAAAAAATTATTTTTATCATAAAAATAAATTTTTTTTTTTTTTTATAATCCAAATTTTTGTTCTCGCTTTGTGATTTTCATGTAAAGTAAATTTGCTTATAATTAACCACATGAATTTATTAAATGTGTTAATAAATCAAATACAAAATTATTTTTATCATAAAACATAAAAATTTTTTTTTTTTTATAATCCAAATTTTTGTTCTCGCTTTGTGATTTTCATGTTAAAGTAAAGAGCACAACTAAAAAATGAAACCATCGGATTTTTTTTTTTTTTGAAAAATTCAAAATTCACTATTTATTTATCGATTTGCTTATAATTAACCATATGAATTTATTAAATGTGTTAATAAATCTAATACAAAATTATTTTTATCATAAAAAATAATTTTTTTTTTTTTTTTATAATCCAAATTTTTGTTCTCGCTTTGTGATTTTCATGTTAAAGTAAGCACAACATAAAAAATGAAACCATCGGATTTTTTTTTTTTTTTTGAAAAATTCAAAATTCATTATTTATTATCGATTTGCTTATAATTAACCACATGAATTTATTAAATGTGTTAATAAATCTAATACATAATTATTTTTATCATGAAACCATCGGATTTTTTTTTTTTTGAAAAATTCAAAATTCATTATTTATTTATCGATTTGCTTATAATTAACCATATGAATTTATTAAATGTGTTAATAAATCTAATACAAAATTATTTTTATCATAAAAATAAAAACATTTTTTTTTTTATAATCCAAATTTTTGTTCTCGCTTTGTGATTTTCATGTTAAAGTAAAGAGCACAACATAAAAAATGAAACCATCGGATTTAAATGGAAAAAATACCAACAACACATAGTGTTCCCAAGCAGTCATCCATCTAAGTACTAACTATGCCCAATGTTGTTTGACTTCGGTGATCGGACGAGAACCGGTACGTAAACATGGTATGGTCGTTGACTACAGGAATATTATGTTAGGTCGCAATTATGTATGTCAAATCTTTTGTTTCATTTAAACATGTTACATTTTATATACAACTTTGACTTATATGTGAACATAATAAGATCGTATATTACATTTAACCTTAATATTATTTATACTACCAATCTATGATTAGAGAATGTTTTAGGGATCAGTATGATGGCTGATATTCCCTATTCACACTACTCTACCCGTAACTATGTCGTTTACAATTTGGCTTTATATTCATAAATGATTATAAATAATTGATATATTTAAAATAAATCATTTTCTTTGAATTAGGCTTAAGTTTTCTCTAATATTGAAAAAATATAATTATATGTAAGAATATTATAAATGTTTGACATTTCTTAACAATACATACATATTAACGTCTTCATCGTCAAAATTATAAATGTTTTATTATTAACATCTTGTTTTGCGACCAATCTTATTCTACTTTCTACTACTTAGTTCATCTTGTTTTAATATT
>CAUVYM010000476.1:0-37500 GCA_963556165.1 Tipula helvola
CAGATAATACGTTTAAGGTAAAATTTTGCACTTCCGCTAAAGCCTCTCACAAGGCAAAATTAGTAGGCCTTTATTTTCCTTCATTAGAATAATATTTAAATATTTTACTCTAGTGTAATTTGAGCGTAAAACTCTGGATTCTGGTGTAATTTGAACATTCGCATGCCAGTGAAATTCGTAGCGTTGACCGACGGGATACAAATTTCTAGCACGATTGATTGAAGAGATCTTCAACAGGTTTCATGTGTCCAGCTTTGGTCGTGAAACAAATAAATGTTGCAATTTATACTTTCGTTCCAATTTTAACCAGGAGCTTATCTGAAATATAAAACGGTCCACAGAAATCAATGCCGATTAGGCGGTAGTTAGCCCATAATTTTTTTCATATTTTGTGCACAAGCACAACGGATGGATTCTCTTACAATATTACGACAAAAATGTCTGATTCCTATAATCCAAAACGAAACCTAATATAGTATGACAGTTAATTACCAGTAGATTCGTGAATTTATGGCATTTGGGTAACAGAATTTGGTGTTGGATATGAAAACTGGGCATAAAGATTTAAGATTGCTACTGGTTGAGATTATACCTTATTCTTCCAAATGCATTGAATTCAATTTTTGTATTAATGTAACTGAATATTTGCACTGTAACGAATACTTTCTACGTCCAAAACCTGTAAAATAGATCTTGGGCAAGAGGTCTGACGGGGTAAAAGTAGCTGGCTAGGCTTCTAGGGAGGTCGTGGAAGAAAGTTGTCAGACTTATCCAATGCTGGAATACACCGCAAAATTTGGATTTTGGAGACCTACACACTTAACAGGAAGTTGGCCTAGAGAAGCAAAATGATACAAATGAAAGATTATGGAAGGCCGATTACCTTTTGAATACTATACCGATATATCTACCAAAATCCATTCAGAATACTGGGCACGCCCCGCTGAATACATCCGTTATCCCATCGGACGAGCTTTTTTTGGGAAATAAGGCTCTTATTCGAGTGAGTTGTCATTAAGAAAAAATAGAAAATGCCACCGCAGACTCACCTAAGAGAATACCCATCCTTCAAGCGTGGCTCACTTTAGAATGCGCAGCATACACCGCCGCCTCATACTGTATGATACGGGCTCTACGCAAAATTACCTCTTCCATCTGATTGTCGGATCGACCTAGCACTTCAGAAATATTCCCAGAAAAAAACCGGTTACTTCCAGGCTCTTCTGCTGGTGAGGTCATTGATCCACTCCGGGAATAGTAATCAGATCAAGAGGGACCTAGGTACTAGGTCGGTACTGTTTCTGGTTTTGGCTTGGTTTACTTGTTTTTTTTTTTACTACACTTTTCCCAATAGGTGCCCCATTACGTTAGTTAAGATTGTATTTAATAAAGAGGTACCGAATGTTTTTTTTCTCGTGCCCCGTTTGTTTTTTTTCCTTAGGGGCCACGGTTTCATTTAAACAACGAATGTTACCAACAACACGGAATACAAAAGAGAAGCTCTCTCGGAGTAAAAATGTCTTACTCATAATTAATCGTTAAAGTGTTTATAGTTTTGAATAACCATAAATGGAAGGACGATCTAGTTACTTTCTTTGTTGTAGTATCAGGCTTTTCTCTATTCTGACTATTCTTTGATATCTTTTTATTTGCTATTGGAGGTTGCCTTGAACAGCTCTGAACTCCGAAATCTCAAATTTGGTTCCTGTTTCTTAGTTTCGACTGTAAACAATATTGCAGGTGCAATTGTCAAGTAATTTAAGTATTTATAATCGATCGCTTAAAATAGATTTCTATACTTGATTTTTAAAAGAAATGTTAAGCATACAGTAGAAAAATAGGTTAAAATATAGAACAAATTATTATCTATCGGTTCCAATGCATAACCCTTCTTAAGGTAGGAAATTGGGAATATTATCAGAGCCTTCTAGAGTATAGAGCCATAATCATTATGACGTATTTTTTCGAAGCTTTTTTAGTGGTATAACTTTTCACTAATTTCCATAGGAATCCATAGTAAAAATGGTGTTTTTAAGCTTCAAGTTTTTTATTGAAAAAAGCAAAAATGTTACAAAATTTTTATACAAAAGTGTTCTACATATCTTTAGCAACAATATACAGGAAGGGTTTATTGGTATTAAGTAAATATTAATTGCAGAAATATTAAAATTAAATTATTTCTAAAATATATTTTTTGAACTTTCATTTTGAAAAATACATCAAAGTTGGCTCTGACGAATTAAAATAATACTTGCTACATTTATCTTTAGTTTTACTAGTGTACGTTAGATGTCTCAGATTTATACAGAAAAATACGAAAAAAATTGTTTAATCACAAAATTATGACACGTTCTTAATATTTTGAGAATTTGTTTTGCTTTTCCTACAATTTTTGAACTTAAATTTCCCCAAGTGGCGATTTTTGGTACGGTTTTTCAAAATGTTTACTGCCCACTGCCATCTATGTATATTGGCTTAACGCACACGATTTGTAGTAAGCTTTTCTTTTAATTTGACCAGAATGCTGTTGTTATGAACTTTTTTTTATATTTTGGTTTAAATAAATCAATTATTACAAGAAAATGAAAACGATTTATTTAAACGAGATTTATATATGTTGAAATTCAAACATTTATGAAATTATTTCAGAAATCATAATTGAAAATTTGCAACGTTTTCATTTACAAATTTGTCTTCGGAGAAAAAGTGATTTCCCATATGTTTTGTGTGTTTTACTATGAAAAGTTTGGTTTTTTTCGCGTTTCTAATTCCTTTATAAAAGCTTCGTTTTTTAGATTATGGCTTGTATAATCAAGGTTGCTTTGATATTATACCCAAATTAACAAACCAAAAAGTCTAGACAGACAAGAAAATATTTCACCAATCAATTAGATTTTGTGAGATGGTCATATAACCGAACAAGACAGAAAAAATGATCGGAATAGCTTTTAAATTTAAATTCCGTAAAATTTTTAAAAATGTCACAGCTAAATATTTGGATTTAGCTTGATACCCCCCCCCCCCCCCCCCAAACGATTGATGAAACGATTCACGCCTTTGATAGGATACCCTTGAAACTGTACATCACATAAATGATGATCAAAAACAACAATTTTGCTATTAGGTTCATAATTTCCTAAATTTCTAAATTTATACGCTGCATATTGATTTTTAACAACAACAACAACACGTTAACCTAACTTAACAATAAAATGGTTTTAAAATGAGTATTTAAGGAATACGGACCCGAATTACTTAGATTGTAACTTACTGTAGTTAAATCATAGCCCTTTATTCTCCTAGACAGTTTTTCCTACATAACACCCTGAATAGGTACCTATGTACCTACATATTATTTTATATATAAATCAACATTTTTAAAAATTTATATACACAAAATAAGGCAAGAAATTAATTAGGTGGCGACACATTTTGTATTAAACTAAAGAAAAACTTTTATGGCGATATGTGTTCACACAACAGTTGTACATATGATCGGGAGTTGGGGCAATATTCGTTGGAAATGGAAATAATCTCATACAAAATAAATCCCGTTGCATATTTTATTTAAAAAAGTGAGAAATACAGTGATGTGCAATAACATAGGGCATTTGATAATTTTTTCAAAAATGTTAATAAAGTCTAAATAAAGACACAAATATAAATAGAAACTTAAAAAAAGAGCAACAAATTTTGTCTTTATTATGTTTAACATTTTCGGAAAAAGAACTACCAACTGCCCTATTTTATTGGACAGCACTGTACATAACTGAAAATAAACTGAAAATAAAATAAACCTTTACAGGATACGAGCATATTGATCTAGAATGGTTTGGAATTTGGAATAAATATCAGATCCAAAATTTATGTGGTCTATAATTCAGAATACCGATACCAAACTGTATCGATTCATTTAGATTCCGAATTTGAAGGAGAATCAGACGAAAATTGTACGGTGGATGAATTCGATCGGAATCCTGCTTGTTCAGTTTTCTTGTCAACAGACAATACCATATGGAAGAGTCAACCATCGACTGCTAATCTAAATATGGAAGAAATTTACTTCAGAAGAGCTGCATGGTTTCTGGGTATTCTTATCAAGGCAGACGTATACATATTATTCTAGCTCAGTTCATGTCAAAGAACTCTGGACATGCGATGAACATTCCCTGTACAGAGAAACGATGTCTCGCGATAGATTTTGAGAGATACCACGCTTTCTCAGGTTCGATAATAATAAAATCAGTTCGGAAAAGTTAATTTCGGATAAAGCAGCGCCTATTTCTGACATTTAGCTAATGCTAAATGAAAATTTACATAAAGCGTACGTGCCTTCAGAAAATTTAACGAAGCCAAATATGGTATAAAAATTTGTTGGATCTGTGATTCGGTAAATGTATATCCACTAACCGGTCAAATATATACCGGGAAGCCAACCACCAGAAGAGAAAAGAACCAGGGTGAACCAATTGATCAAAATTTCGCATTTACGCTACCAGTCGCACGTTTGTTGCTGTCGTGGGATTTGTCAGTTGTGGGTATGTTAAAAAACAATAAAACATATGTATGTATATTGTATATACCTTTGGAGATGTTAGCGACCAAAAATCGAGAACCATTGTCTTCTATATATTACTATATATAATTTATTTGTGTTACTTTTAGTTTGTAAGTTAATGTATTTATAATGTTATTTGTATTGAATAAAAATATAATATAATAATAATAATAATAATAATAATAATATGAATTTTCGGTAGATAACATAGTTACCATATATTCCTATGTTCCCAAAAAAAAAAAAAACAGATGAAATTTTGTTGTCAACTTTTCACTCCGATACTAGTGTGAGTGGGCCAGCATGCAAGCCTGAAATAATCCATTTTTATAATAAAACCAAAGGCGGAGTTGACACAATGGATAAAATGTTGAAGGCCTATTCGACCAAGCGTAAAATATTGCGATGGCCAATGGCTATATTTTATAACATGTTGGATGTGTCATCTTTAGCCAGCTACCTCATTTGTATAATAAATAATCCTGCGTTTGCTAAACGATCAAACAGCCGTAGGAAATTTCTTCAGGAATTGGGACGATCCGTAGCAATGCAATCAATAGAAATGAAATCTAATCTTAAACTTACAAAATACTTTTCGACAAATTTAGCAATATAATCGATTCTCGGTTACTCAATAACTCAAAATCAATCAGCAATAACCAGTGAACAGCAAAAAATATTGAAAACTGCAAACCAGTCATCGGTTCCTGTTATTAGGCCGAACAATGGCTCATAAACAGAGAAAAAACAGAAAAAATTGT
This sequence comes from Tipula helvola, assembly GCA_963556165.1. Lineage (NCBI taxonomy): Eukaryota > Metazoa > Arthropoda > Insecta > Diptera > Tipulidae > Tipula > Tipula helvola. The sequence goes on from CAUVYM010000476.1 coordinate 5,320, forward strand.
TGTGTTTGCTGTCGACCGATATGCGATGAGCACACTTAAACAATCTCAAAGTATTACAATTGTTGACTATAACTTTTTATATAATTATTATTTCTTATTACATTGAAATATATTTGAAATAAGTTCAAGAATTCGAGTTTAAATTAATTGAGGTACAGTTTTCCGTAGCAAAAATATTTGAACGGTAATCTTTTAAAATCTTGGTATATAATCGGAAGTTTTTTTTAGTGATATAGCATCACATTGAGTCTCCACCTTCATGAGTTATGATAACTAATAAAAGGTACACCTGTACCTATTCAGGGACATAAGGGTTAAAAGCACTAAAGGCTCTGGATTTTATTTATAACTAAAATGAAATAACTTATCTTAACAAACAATTTTAAAACAAAATAAGCTAAGCCTGGGAAATCACAACCATTTAAAATTTGAATAGATTTGACAACAACAACATCTCGTTTATAATTTTGACAACAACAAAATATTACATTAGTTTATATGAACAAGAATTTAATTTGGTTATAAAAAAAATGGTAGAATCTCTACCCGACTTACTTTAGATTTTTCGATCATTTAACCGTATTTTGTATTTGCTTGTTCTATACTTGAAAGCAAATAATGCTCTTCAATATTTTATATATCATTTTAATATAACTGTTTAAACATTTTTACATTTTATGCTTGTGAAATAATTTAACCGAGGTAAAAAACGACCCAATAAATGCATAGTTGTGATTTGTTTTCTAAATGTTAACTTTGAAAATATTAGAAAAGTACTAATCCAAACCAAGTAAACTAAATATTGATCACCTCCCAAAAATAACATTAATTTGAAATTTATTTAAATTGGCAACACCAACATTTCATTTTGTATCTTGACAGCAACATATTAATGAAAAATTTGACGTAAAACTGGTATTACACCAAAACGCTAGAATACAAAGAGAAATATCTTAAGGATAATTTGATCGTTTTTTAAAGATTGCATTAAATCAGAGCCTTCTAGAGTATAGAGCCATAATCATCATGACGTATTTTTTAGGCTTTTTACTGGTACATCTTTTCACTGATTTCGTTAGGAATCCATAGTAAAAAATATAATTTTATCTTCAAGATTTTCAATAAAAAAGCAAAATGTTATAAAACGTTTATCTAAATGTTTTCTACATATCGTCGCTTCCAATTAAGAGTATTACATCTGCAAATCATTAATTTTTTTAGAGAGGCGTGCCAAGTTTTTAATGTTAAATTTGGCCTATTTTTTTTAAATAAAATTCTTGCCACACTTTTTGGGAAGGACTTTATTTAAAAAAAAATTAAGTCGAAATTAGCAGTAACAATTTTAAGACCTCTCCAAAAAATTAGTGATTTGCAGATGTAATACTCTTAATTGGAAGCGACGATATGTATGTTTAACAACAATATTCAAGAAGGGTATATTGGTATTAAATAAATATTAATTGCAGAAATATGAAATTTAAATTATTTCTGAAATATATTTTTCGAACTTTCTTTGTGAAAAATACATCAAAGTTGGCTCTGACGAATAAAATAATATGTACTTGCTAAATTTATCTTAAGTTTTACTAGTGTACGTAAGATGTCTAAGATGTTTACAGAAAAATATGGAAAACAACTATTTAATCACAAAATTATCATACGTTCTTAATATTTTGTGAATTTGTTTTGCTTTTCCTACAATTCTGGAACTTGAAATTTCCTCAGGTGGTAATTTTTGGTTCAATTTTACCAAATTTTTACTGCCATCACGCCATCTATGTAATGTATATTGACTTAATGACCACACGATTTCTAGAAAGCTTTTATTTCAACTTGACCAGAATGCTGTTGTTATGATTTTTTTTTAAATTTTGGTTTAAATCAATCAATTATTACAGAAAAATTAATGAAAAGTTTGGTGTTTTCCTCGTTTCTAATTCCCTAATAAAAGTATGACTTTGAATAATCAAAGTTGTTTTCATTTCAACTCAAAAACAGATGAAGCTCTGTAATATTTTTCATCAATTACAAAAAAAAATTATGTTTGAAAACCCTTACTTTTATACTTGTTATTTAGATTTGTTGGTAAAAATCTTGGTAAAATGAAAGCTCACCGGAACTCATGGAACAGTTTTATAAATCAAAAATTTTCGTTTCAACAAGGAGACACATGTAATTTATATATACCTACATATTTTAATTTTTTATTGATTTGACTACAACAACACTTCTTTAGTATTTTGAAGGCTTTTTGACAATAACAACAACTGGTCAAACTGATTACTATCAGTTTCAGTTTTTTAACAAAGAATACAAAGCGAAATCCAGTTTTATTATTAAACATTTTTTATTGACATTACAACGAAGTCTTGGTAGTTTATGAATGTGTTATTTGTATGTTTATTATGTAATTGTACGTATAGTAAATAAATTGCCATGTTTAATTTATTAAATTTGTTGCAGTTGGTTAAATTTAAACATTCAAATTTATTTTATATTTTGTTTATCCAAATGATTAAATTTACAATTTATTTATTTGATTTATTTATTTATATTTTTTTGCTCTGCCATTGGTTTATGCTGGCACACCAAAATATTTATTTTATTCCTTCATCTATCCGTATTAATATGCGCGCATTGTACAACCAACCAAAATAATATTGAATTTTCTGTTGGTGCAAGTCAAAAATAATAAAAAATTAAATTGTTCGATATTTCATATGGGAATACTATGTATCGAAAAATTTATATATAGATCCATAAATTAAATTTAATTTACGCAAAATTTATTATTTGTATTTGTGGTAAATAATAAACAAACGATAATCTCTTCAAATGCGTATGTATATACCAGAATTTATCTGTAGACAGACGGATAGTTTCTCATCATTAAGTATACGAAAAAAGGATATTCAATGTACATATATTACATATATTTGGATTACCTACCCTTTTAGCATTGTTAATTAAATGTAATATTCAATTCATTATACAGACAATGATAGGTTAAATGCATTACATCGGCCATGAGAGGGTTTTATTTTTAATTTCATTATAAAATATTTTCCTATTCCTCAAGTATCTTACCGTTTATATACATAGAATTTATTGCATACATTTGTACATTTTATTTTATTTTATATCCCAAAACTGGAAAACGATAAAATTTAATGAAATTTTCTATTATTATTATACTTGCCGTCTCTAGAATTTTCTCATATTAAAGGATATGTACTACACACACATACCTATAAAAAAAAATAAAAAATTAACTCTCATATTTTTTCAGACTGGTGCAAATGAATCACCTGAACGTGAATGTTACACATTTTCCCAGCAAGCAAATATTCATACAAAACATCCACATAGACGTAAACATATTTTACTTGTTCGGATTAAATACGAAAATTTTATTAAAAATACTAAAGTATTTCATCTGGTATACGTACACATATTCGTACATACACGGAGTAGAAAACGAAGAAAAAGGATTTTAAAAATTTAACGTTTGTACATTTTACACAACTCTTTGAGTTTTTTTTTTAATTTCATTAATTGTTTTAAAAACGAAAATTTTACTTCGACTAACTTTTTAGTAATAACTTAAGATTTATTGCTAAATGTGAGTACTATACCTACATATGTATATACTATGGAATTATATTTCCCAAAGTAATTTATTAATCTTACATAATTGAAAAGGGAACAAAAGTATACAGAATTACGAGCGCTGAAGTCCCGATAGGGTTGCAGTCAATTTATTTACTTACAAATTATTTTTTTTCGAAGAATGATAATAAATGATTGACATGAACAAATCATTTCTATTTTATATTTGTTAGGCTTATTTGTGTGTGCTGACTGCTAAGAAATGTTTGTGATTTGAATTTATAACGAGTTTTCCCGCGAGATTAAAAACTGGCATACAACATTTATATACAATTTTATTTTATTGATTATATAAATATTACTGGATGAGAATTCAAATGAAGAATTTTTTTGAAAGATTGTTTTAAAATAAAATGAATATGAAGTCAATTAATATTTAAAATAAAAATAATTGGTAACATTTTCAAAATAAGTAAAAATTATTGGTTTAATTTAATTCTCGTCTTATTACTAAAAATACTTTGTGATATAAGCATTGGAGATACATGAACTTCAGTTTGAGATTAGAAGTTAACAATTTAACAATCAAATTATTCAAATTGCATGGCAAGTAACCAAATAAAGTTATGAAGACTTCCTGAAAGGTTGGGATTTGTCGTGTCATAGTTTTGAACTAACTGAGCTACAATTTAGCTAAGAAACACTACAAAATTTAGCTAGAAAATTAAGAACCGGGCTTTAAGCTTAAGTGTGCTTAAGTGCCAAAGATAAACTGAGATATGAGAAACCCAATAAAATCTACGAATGTTATCATTTGAATAATAATAATTTGTAAATGCTACATTTATGAGTACAACATTAAAGGACATTTCTGAATGACGGAAACCTAAACACGAAATAAATCGCAATAAATTGGAAGAAAAGAAAAAGTAAAATCACATTTCGTGAAGCAATGCAACACTTACTTTGAGAATGGGAATATCTTCAAGGGATGCAAATTTAATAATATTTGAATGTTTCGTGGAACAGAATACCGCACCAGGTACCAACTTTCCATTGCGAAATATCTGATATTTGATCTGTAAGTCGAACTAAAATTCTCAGGGTTGAGCTTATTTGAAATTTTTAAGACCGCTCTCATGATTATTGTGCACTTTTCAATCAAGATACCATAAAAAAAGGAAAATGTTGTTTTCCTGTGTTATCAAAATACAATTAGAATGGTTTCTTAGATGACTCTTGTAGCTATGATTTTATATTTGCACCTGAGAGTTATCCGGTTCTTCGAGTAAGTTCACTGATAATAAATGGAACACTAAATTTGCTAAATTTTTCATCGACATTCGAAATAAGTTCTAAGGCCCGGCGAGGTAGACAACGTCAAGTAGTCAACGCAGCTTAGTCGACCAGTAAAGATTTAGGAAGATTACATTGCATTATTTGACATCAATCATGTAAACAACGTGTATAATTCGGTTTATTAATTATACTCGTAGCTTTATTAAGGAGAGATGAGCAGAACTAATTTTAACGCAGTTTTTTAAAGCAAATTATTTTGAATGCGATTATTAGATAATATTCAACCCAGGTTTTAGTGCAGGAGATTTGATTTCATTCAACTTACTATTTGGTGCAAATATGATACAATATGAGATTTTAACCCTATCGATTAGCTGTCGCATACCACAATTCTCCGGACAAGTAATTGAGAACGGAATTTTACTATTTTCAAAATGGTTGTCATTAAACCGGTTTAAAACTCTGCCTTGCCTCTGTAATGCAATTTCAACTAAGCTCTTACTAAAAATAAACTTATTTAAAAGAATCAAAACACGTTCAATGAGGTGGGAGGGAGTTTCGAATTAATTAATGCAAATGCCTCTTTAACAAAAATGAATAAATTCAAACTGTTGATCACAGTACATTTGGCCTTCCTGACAGGGGGGATTGTCCCTATTCTGGTGAAAAAACACAAGTAAATTTACGTCTAGTACCCCACTTAGGCAATATCTGTGACTCGATATCTATCTCCGTGTAATTTATGTAAAATTTGATATGGACCTCGATATTGTCGCTTTTCGTATTAGTGCTTGGTGAGACAGTTTTGCGTTTCACCATAACTAAGTCTCCGACGGTATAGATATCCGGTTTCCTATGTTTTGAATCAAAATATTTCTTGCTATAATTTTGATGATGTTTAATGTTTTCGGAAGCTTGTTTGCCGTTTCTCAACGATCTTCCGACCTTCTAGTTCAAGAGTCAACTTATCACCGAAAAAACTGCGCAGCTTATATCCAAATGATAGTTCATGTAGTGACTTCTTTGTTACGGATTTGGGGTTGTGTTAATTGTTCACTGTATCTGTCGAAGTTTTGTTTCTTAATTTTGTTTAGTTTTCTTGGTAACCATTGTTCGGAGTGAGTTCAGCAACGTTCGATTCGTACGTTCGACTTGTTCGTTCGTTGGAGTAGGTTTAGCAGTAGCATTCAAAACAAAAATAATAATGTCGTCAATTGATTGAATTACAAATTTGGTTGATGTATATTTGACTGCCTTACAATGGACATATTTGGAGAACGCATCGGTGATGACAATAATGTAGGCATATTTTCTTGATGATCTAATAAATGGTCCCAAATGATTAATATGCTGTGTGATTGGAATTTTTTCAATTGGATGTAATTCTATTCACGGAGCACCACCTTTGTTTGTTTAGTAAAGGTATTCTAAAAGATTAGATGTGCCTTTTTACGTAGGATCTCATCTTCTTAAACTAGTAATTTCTATTTAAAATATCGAGCGTCTTTTCAATACCAAAATAATAAGATGAATGAGCTTCTATTACTATACGACTACGAAGACATTTTGGTATAACGAATAATTCGTCTCCAATTTCTGTTCGGAAATAAGCGCACTCACCTCTAGTTATAAAACAACCCATTGTTGGATCCTTTTCCAAAATTTTGGTTTTCATCTCTATAACTCCTCATCAGTTTTCTACAGTGGAATCATCCATTTATATTCCTCGCCTTCACTGAACATTGGCCGTCTGTTGTCCATTTCTATGTCTAACTTCCAGATCGAACTCCTATAGTCGTAGCCACCAAGGTGTAATTCTCATAACACTGAGTGAATATATTAAATGGGAATTGCTTAACCCACTTATTATGTATTTTATTATGTATTTTCCATGTAAATTGGCTTCCAAAACAATTCGACGCATTTCATAGGCATAATCAACAACGTTCTCATGTGTCGCATTTCCGTTTTTCCAAAGCGCGGTGCATATCTACAGCATCCAGTCCCGCAGAGAATTCAGCAATCAGAGCCGTTTTGAACAGATTCCATGATTGCAAATAAATATCCAGAGTTTCGAACCATTTTCGTGGATTTTCTATTAGTTTTAGTGTAACCGCATGTATTAGAATCAGATCGTCGGGACTTATACCTAAAAACCACTCGATCAACGCAATTCACTTTTCAATCACTCTTTATAATTTTTACACTATGATTAATCCAATTCGATTTCATTCGACATTTTTTATACTTAAACTAATCTTCTATAAATTTCATTCATTTTCCAGTAAGAATGTCTTCAGAAAACAGTGGCATAACTACAAATTTCAGGACCCCCGCAACATTTTTCTTGGGCCCCTAAAAATATTCTTGTACCTATGAACAAGTAAAGTTTTCATTAAAAACTTATTTTTTCCCCCTCGCATTAATTAAAAGTGTCTGATTTCGAGAGTCCGATACAGCACGCGATTCAGTTCAATGGTCTCAAACAAATCGAAATTTCTTGCAATCAACTCAATGCACAATTTGAAAAATATCAAAAATGTTGAATTTTGAAAGTACCTTGAATATTCTAGAAGGCTCTTAAATATCGAAATATCCGTAAGTATTTAAAACCAAAGGAAATCCTATACGCGCTAATCACCATCTTGTAAAATGTAAATAACCTGGACATTCTTGAATAATTTTGAATAACATAGGAAATTAGAGAAATATCGAAATCTTGAGAAATCAACTAAATATCATGATTTAGATTTATATGTGAAACTCTGCAAGTTCCCACAACTCAACGCTAAGCGCAGAACATTGCCATACAAAATTCGAATAAATTGGAAAATCTTTGAAAATCTCAAATAATCCTAAAAATTTCGAAAAATATACAATACACCGCGGAACAATCTCGATTACCCCAGAAAAATTCGATTTATCTCTATATTACCTCGATTGATCTCTAACAATTTCAAACCGAAAAATCTAGATGGTTATGAATAGTTTCGCAAAGCCTTTAATAACCTAGAAATCCCACGCAAATTTCGAAAAATTTCGAAAATTCGTGTAAATATCGAATTATTTGTCCAGTAATTTAATATTACTAATACTACTAAGCAAAATGCTACACTAAAATAAGCAACACTACTTCAAATATATTTTGATTTTTTTGGAACTGAGTTCCAAGTTTGAGTTCCATTTTATTAGAAGATTTCCTATGAAAAGTGAAACAAAAATTCTTAACCTATGGAACTTGATAGGTGTTAGTTACCAAAGTTCTAATGGTTATTTTGATAAATGGAAGAAACTTGAAACTTATGAATGAGTTCAATTTTGCTATACTTGGGGAGCAAGTTAAGGCTAAGTCTGGCACCAATCGCGCATCCCATTTCCATGCTAAGCTTCAATAATCTCGAGAAATTTAATAAAATGATCAAAAGATGAAATCCGAGATATCCCAATTTCCTGATTTAAAATAGTTTTTCAAATTAAGACCGGTAAATTAAGTTTTTATTTACCGTTTACCGGTAATAAAAAAGATTCGGCAAAAGAGGAAACTATATCAATCACATTCAATCTTTTGCAAATCAATTCAACCTTTACTAATCAAAATTTGAAGTGGAAAGGAGGTAAAGTTGAAGTGCAAAACGTATTTTACAAATAAATCAACCCAGCAAACACTAAAATCGTAACCGTTTGATGTCAAAAGCTCTGATTTCAAACGAATTTGGCAAATTTTATTCTAAATCTAAATACCTGTCAGAACCCAAAGCAATTTTAATTTCTGTGGAGTTGGATTATGTATAACTGCTCATACATTCACCTCTAGCAACAGAGAAGAAATTGTTGGACTTCTCTTAAGAAAATATTTAATAGCAACAGGAGCGATGTTTTGTTACTCTAAAAACTAGACCACGGTCTTTTCATACAAATTGCCTAGAAATTTCTCGTTTTGCAAATTTAAAAGGATGAACTACTTTAAGCTTAATCTGACCTACCATCTATCTGATCTTGACTTTGAACTAATATTCGAACGCCTAATAACTCTCATGGGTCCCTTAGCCGGCCTCCCCCACCCCTCCCGTCCCTGTGGGTGCTGCTTCCATTCTTGTACAGTAAAGCTTTGCGCTATTAATTAACTTATTCTATTTTACCCTGGGTATCACCGTAACCATATACATATTAATACTAAATAAAGTATCTTATCTCAGCTAATGCAAAAAACAACACATTAGTTAAACTACCAAATGGGTTTTAAATATAAAAACAAAAAAGTATATTGCAAAACGTAAAACTATAAGTTAAAGCCAGTTTAATATTTACCGGATAAAATAAATTTGAGAAATCAACCAATGTATAAGGCCCGTTTCCACTATGTAACAAAACATGCTATATAACAATGTTATACAACATGTTACAAAATTAATAAAACTTTTTTGTGCAACACTATTAATTTCCGTACTACTAATTTCTTAGCTATAAATCTGTATATGTGGCTTCAGCTGCTAAATACACTTGGGCCATACCTTGGTGTACAAAGAGCTTCAAACATAACAATCGTTTTCATTGCGTTTTCTTTCGTTGCATTTGTTAAATTATTTCGCTGACTAACGGAATTAGTAAACTATAGTTAGTTTAATTTCAAGCCCATTTTGATCTTACCAGAAAATACATGTCTTGCGTTCTTAATTTTTTTACAGATTGGTACTGAGTTAATCTTTGACTGAGTTGGCTGAAGCTGTTAACACCATTGAGCGCTGCCTTCCAGTCATCGTTTCTTCATATTATTTTTCCTAGGTTATAATAAATAAAGTGGAGCAAATTTAAGGGATGGTTACATCAAGAAAACAATGTTGGGCTTTTGGATCATTCTATGTTCTCCGCCCCAAAAAACTATATTGTAATTAGCCAAAAACCTGAACGGACCAAATTTTCTTTGTGAACTTGCAGTAATTCCTCGACTTGTAACTTAAAGGCGAATTCCGGGAATCAGATCCTGATCCAAAACACTGTAATAATTAACTTGCTCAAAAAATTAGCATCATGTGTAAATCGTTATTTGTCTTTCATTGTTAGTCAGACAAAAAAGGAAAAGCTTTTGTAGCGATTCATTACCACTTTTGGTGATGAAAAGTAGGTAATTTACGATAACCCAAAAATCGATGAAATATTGTGTAAGTTCGGCAGAGCCGACCACCTCAAGTGCAAAGCAAAATATCTATACGAAAAAGGTGTTGCTTTGTGTCTGGTGCGATCAAGAAGGCGTGGGGCACTACGAATTGCTAGAACCAGGTCAGGCAGGTATCCCTGGAAAGTGGGTTTCGTCGCTGCTGGCTCCCGGGATTTTAAAAACGGCCGGAAAAACAAACCTCCAGTGCTGACTTAAGCCACCCATTTAATCGCTGGGCATCTCAGAAGACATATTTATTGAACTTATTCTTATGTTAACAATCTGACTTCGACAATTTTGACCCAGGTCGGTGTAGTGTTTTATACTTGTACATCGAAAAACGTTCCTACCATTGCAGCAATCCTGCTGCTGCGAGGATTGAAATATTTTATAAAGTTTAAATATTGCCCTTGCTTGGTGACCTATATAGACAGTAAATTCTTTGCCATATATGTATATTTGTGGAATTTTTAACTGACTATAAATCTGAGAGTAATTCTTATCAGATTCTGATAAAATACATGATGCAAACATTACTGGCTTCTCCTACCAGGAAAGGTTATTTTTCAAGGATATTGTCCAGGATAATCAAGCCACTCCTATTTAGCGCCTCTATTTAATGCTAAAAGAATTGCCCCTCTATAGTGACACATTTAGGTGACATAAATATTCAATGTTCGTTTAAGAAAACATCACTCGTGCCAATGATTAATTTGTATATTGTGGCAATTAAAACTTTTCTAAATTTTATTTAAATTAATTCGATGTTCCAAACTATACCATCCAAATAATAATTTACATTTTACAAATTGACTAATATTTGGTCTATGACATACTGAAACAACGGCTACACCAAACGGAATAATCGGACTCTGAATTCAATTTTTTTTTTTAATATAATACGTTTACCATTGACTTCTTATCCTAATCACAAATTATTTTAATGGTTCTCCAGTTTCTCGATCGATTTATTTGAAAATTAAACCGTTCTGCTCGCATATTCACTTTCGGTGAATAATAGCTGCTGACGGATCCATAATGCCTATATATGTTTTAGTTATGAAAATTGATCTTAATTTCGGCCATCTAAGTTATTATTTTCAATTAGTAATGGAGCTGATTGTGCTTTCATTGGCAATTAAAATATTGTAAAAGTTCCACTCAGAAAATTGCAACCCTGCATGGAACTCTTATTTTATTGTGAATTTAAATTATGGTTAAACTAGCCCATTAGTGATCTAGAAAGTTAGCTGTATATTTTCTTATTGCTTGAAAATCAACAGATTTTTAAAAATAAGTCTCAGATTTACTAAGTTTAAAACTAATTTCTTTAAAATTCTTTTTTACTCAGTCGAAACCTAAGTGCCCGTCAATAGTCGTAAACGAAGAGACTTCATATAACCATATGATTTTTTATCACCAGAGAATTTTTTATTTTTTATCCAATTGTCTCTGAATTTTTATTTTTATTTTTTAATGAGAGAGACTTCGTTACAAAGGAGTTCGAAAGGTAGATGTAATATATAGTTTGAAATGGAAGAGGAGAGCCACAGTTCGTAACTTTGATAAAGAATTATTATCCCTTTTATTCCTGTAATTCAAAGCCATAATAAACTGAACCCAACAAACTTCGCACTACTATCGCTTTTACTTTTTGTCATCCCAAGCCCTGGCAGGAGGAGTGACCCAAATAAGGGTATCTCTCTTAATCAAATAACTTAAACATTTAGTTAGGTTATAGTTGGGGATTACTATTAAATTGTTAGATTTATAAATACGAGATTTTTAAATACGGAAATTTAGAATATAGGATTTTACTTTAATTTTGAATGTTAAGACGTGCATTTTTGCCTTTACCTAATAGAATCACAAATTACAACCAAATAAATATATGTCGATCAGTAAGTATTATTTTATACTGTTGATCTAAATAAATAAAATTAGTTCGTGTAATTTCTAATACGCAACCGGTCCTTATACCATTTTTCTTTTTTACGTGATGATTTGTAAAACACATTAAAAATGGTCTAAGGACCCCTTGTATATTATAAATTACACGAATTAATTAATTAAAATTCAAAAGTAAAGTAAAAATTAGCTTACACAGAAATGGAACTGTGTGAATGTCGTGAAAAATGAAAATTGTTAGAGAATTTGGCTGTATTGGTATAATTCGCTAATTCAACCTGCACAGTACATTCTGCATATATAGAATTTAAATTGTGGTACAATCAGTTCAATCGTCGCGGTCTGATGAGAAGATTGATTTTTTCATAATCTTAAGCTCATCTTACATTCTTCGGAACATATTAAAATCATATACATTGAAATATAGGATTTTAAAATGCGGGATTTACAAAAATGTAGTACGGGCTTACGTTCCTATCCCTATATTGATTTTGCCATTATTTTGTTTATCACAAAAACTGTACTGCAATTTAAAATTTTTGTTTCTTTTCCGGCAGCTTAGCTCAATATTTAGTTAAGTTTCACCACCATTCCTAAATATTCAATGCAGCAAAAAGGTACCAATTGACAATATTACTAAATTTAACCGAAATGTCATCTCGAATCGCGCGTTGATAAAAATTACTTTCAGTCTGTTTTGAATGCATGCATTTATTTCAAATATGTATGCCTAAATATGAATTCTTTATTGTATGCTAGATTTTACTAATTTAATTCTTGGATGTTATTTTATGTTATGGTAATATGGCTGAACTAACAAAAAATCAAATTAAATACTTCAAATCTGCATTGGAAATCATATTATTTTCACTTATGTATTCAAATCCATAGTTTTAAACATATAAAATAAAAAATTTCACTCTTGAATAAAAATTTATTTGGAACTGATCCAAAAATCTTTTATTTAACGAGAAGTGACTGTGCTTAATACAAATTTTCTTTTTTGTACTCAAGGCAGCAAATAAATTGAAAAAATAAAAAATTAATTCAATGCTAATAAATTATGAAACACCACCAAAATCATTGAGAATAATTTATATAAAGCTACGTATCTCTCATGTATATAGTGTTGACATATTTAAAGCTTATTAAGCTTCTCTAGATTTAAAAAAGAAAACTGTTTTAGAAATTAAATTAATTTTAATGAAAAGGATTTTAGAACCATGTTTTATGTTAATGTATCAACAAGTGTAAATTTATGTATTGTAAAATTTTTTTTTTTACGAATTTTGTGTATATAGGTACGAGATTGAGGTGGGAATATAACCAAGTGGCCATATATACATGAAGTATCATAAATAATTAAATTAAACATACATTTATGTACAATAAACAAATAAAAATTGAATTAGTAGATTTATTTGTGTATCTATCCCTTCTATTTACATACATATGTGTATGCACATACAAATTTTGTTATTCTGTATCCAGGGGTTCGAAATTATCTATTTTAATTGAAATAATAAAATAGGATTATAGTTGTTACAGCTTAAAGTAGAATATACATAGCTATGTAACTATACACTCGTATACGTATTTAGGTATAGACTAAAATTGGGGGAATTAGCCTGTTTATTGTTTTTTTTATATTTTAAGTGCATGTCAAGTACATTTTACATCAATCAACAGTTAGGGATTAATCAATAAAATTATTTTTATTGTTTACTATAATATTACATTTGTGTTATGCATTTTTGAATTTGGTTTTTTTTTTAACAAAAATTAACCCCAACCGCAGTTGTTTTAACCAAATTCATAAAATAAACAGTAGCATTTTATAGATAAATCAATCAGCATTATAACCACACTTTAATGCGGCAACAAAAACAATTTCGCGATTTATAAACAGGCCAACATACTTTACTAATCCATTGTCAATCTGCTAATAAGACTGCCGTATTCGATGAGAATGTACCTATACGAGTATAATTCAAAATATTTAAGAGAAGGTTGTCATTTTTCAAAATGCAATTTTAGAATTTTATTAGCAAATGGTATAATCGAATTTAAGAGGTATAAGAGATTTTCTACTAAGATTTTATTTTATAAATATTGTTCGATTTTTGTAAAACTCACTGGAATTTCATTTATTCGTTGGATTCATTTTATAAATTAATCATAAAAATAAGAATCTAGATGGATCCGTCTATTCGGGCTGCGGATTAAATAGACAAACAAATCGACGCAAATCATTTTTTAGGAGAATAATGAAATTGTCAAGCGAAATGAAATTGAAAAAATTATAAAAGATAATCCATGCATTACGCTAAAAAAAATATAGATAAAAATATTTGAAACCAAAAACGTCAACCTATGTACAGCCAGTATTTTTAACGCATTGAATAGTGTATGCACAATTGAACAACGGAAGCAATATGCAATCCACTTTTCAGGAAATGCTCCACAAACACGGGATAAAATAGTGTTTCAATGCGTGATAAAGTTAGTGAAACAACTCATACCTACAGTTTTCTTCCTCCATACTCACCGATGTTGAATCTCATTGAAAAGGTTTTTCAAAAATAAAATTTACAGCGAGGGATTTGCTGGCGGATCCACAAACTAAGATAAATCTAGAAAGTATAATTGAAATATCTGTGGCAACTATTACCACCGCCGATTGCAACAAAATCTATCAAACTGCCATCGGCAGCAGTTGGACAACCATTAAATTAATATTCTGTATCTGTTTTGGTGATACTTTGTACTATTCTAAATTAAATTTTCGTTATAATATTTTTTTTGAAAACTTTAATTTTAATTAAAAAAAATTGAATTTGAAGTGGAACACCTATAGACGACCCCAAAACGTGTAAATCGAAAATATTATTACTGCTTTAGTCTGCTACACAAAAAAAAGTTAAAGTGCAAATGTTAGTGCAAATTTCAGCTGTGCTGACTTCATGACTGATATTCAGGAACCTTGATTTGGCAAATTTTTTGTTGTGATATTTTAGAGATTTACGGGACATTTACTCATTACCAAAGGTTTGACGACAAAATTTGACGGAGATTTTTGAGCTTAGCAGGTGAGAGATTTTTGCGATATTTTTTTAAGATTATTCGAGATTCTTTAAATTATTCGATATTTTTTGATGTTATGGAAGGTTTTCGGAATTCTAATTCTCTAGGATTTTTTTGAAATTTTGGAGATTATTTAAGGTTCCCAGATTATTCAAGATTTCCGATATTTTTTACAATATTAAGGGTTGATCGGAAATCTAATTCGGTCCAATTTTTTATAACTTTTCGAAAGTTTCAAAATTTCCTATAGTTTATGGGGTCATAATGACCCCATAAACTCTTGGAAATTGATGGTTCCTCGGAGTGCTTCTTTTCTAAAAGTGTTTATTGATTTGCGAGATTATTCCAGGTTTTCCAGAATATACATGATATTTGATAGTTATCGAGGTTATCGAAGGTTGTTCGGAATTCTCCTTTTATCAACTTTTTTGAAGATTTTATAGATTATTCAAGATTTTTCAAATTATACTAAATTAGGAAAGTTTTTGAGGTGGTACGGATTTCTTCTTCTCTCGAATTTTTTCGAGAGTATTCAAGCGTTTCCAAATTAATAAATATTTTCGAGATTTGTTAAAGTTATTAAAGGCTGTTTGGAATACTTTTTGTCTCAAAATTTTTCGAGAGTTTCGAGATTTTCCTGATTTTCGAAGAATTTCGAGATTTTCATACTTTAAATTTTATCTGACTTTATGACTCTCAAATTTTCTTGGCGATGTGGCGTAGGGACGTAAGTTTTCAAGCATGAAAGGTTAAATATTTCTCGACATTTTAAGATATTTTCGTGATTATTCGACATTTTAATGTTATTCAACGTTTGTTTGGAATTTTTGTTTTATAAATTTTTTTCGAGATTTTTAGATTATATAAAATTTGTCAGTATTTTTTTAATGTTGGAAAATTTGGAACTGGAATTTTTCTTTTCGTGATTTTTTCTTTAAGATTTTGGGGGTTTTTCACGATTTGCCAGATTATTCAAGATTTTCGAGATTTAATGAGATTATTGAAGATTTCGGGATTATTCATGATTCTGAAACTTTAAGAGACTAGTGTAGGTTCTTTCGAATTTTTATTGGCCGGATTTTGAATAATTTTCAAAAGCTTCTGAGGTCACTTAGAACTGTTTCGAATTCTTCTTTTTCGATTTTTTGAGATTATTCAAGGTTTTCTAGATTACGTAAGATTTTCTAGAGTTGTTCAGATTATTAAATGTTTTTAGAATTCTTTTTCTTGAATTTTTTCGAAGTTTTCCTGGATTTTCCAGATTTTTCTGATTATTATAAATTTTCAAGATTTCTCGAGGTAAATGAAGGATTTTCATAAATATTATTCTCTCCAATTTTTTTTCGAGATGTTAAAATTAATTCAAGATTTTCCAGATTATTCAAAATTTCCGAAAGTTTCTTAGGTCATTGACATTTTTAAAATTATTCAAATTTTTTGAGAATTTTGTTGGAATTTTTTTTCTTTCAAAAATTTTTAAAATTTTACAGATTTTTTAAACGGTACGAGAGTTTTTGAGACCGGAATATTTCTTCTCGACATTTTTTCGTCAAGAGTATTCAAAATTCTCAACATTTTTTTTGGCTGTCGGAAATTTTCTTTTCTAAATTTTTTTTTCGATATTTTTAGGATTATTCAAGATTTTTCTGATTATTCAAGAATTTTTCAGACTATTGCTGGTTGCTTGGAAGGTTTATTGCAAGATTTTCCATAATTGTCGAGGGTTTCGGCTGTTTGAGGCTATTCGGAATTATTCTTTCTCGATTTTTTTAATCAAGATTATTCAAGGTTTTCCAGAATAATGTAACATTTTCGAGAGTTGTCGAGCTTATTAAATATTTTTGGAATTATTCTATTGTCTGATTTCTTGTAGATTTTAAAAAATTTTTGAGATCAAATAAATTGTTCGGAATTCTATTTATTTCTCTTGAATTGTTTTCAAAGTTTTCGAGGTAGTTCTAGGTTTTTCTTATTTTAAAAAAGTAGATAGATTTCTAAGGTTATTGAAGGTTGTTCGGAAGTCCTATCCTCTCTAACTTTTTTACCTGAAATTTTCCAAATTTTTTAAAATTTCCGAGAGTTTCTGAAGTCATTGGCTATTCGAAATTCTTCTTTGTGGAAAATCTAGTCTTCCAAAAGTTTCAAGATTGGAATTCTCCTTTACTCGAATTTTTTTTTGAGATTATGCAAGAAAAGTTAATTCGGACTACAAAATCCATCAAATGTCTCGTTCTTCCAAAAATTTCCGAAAATCTACCTTCAATACCGATTAATATTACATTAACTTGTATTCATGATTGTTTAAGATCATTTTGTAGGTTGTTTGGAAGTCTTTTCTCTTTCTCGATTTTTTCGAGATTTTCTAGATTATTCGAGAAATTTCAGAGCTGAAGTTTCAGGATGTTCACACTCCAATGTTGTGACTTCATCTGCTTTGTTCAATTGGTTTGTTTTGAAATTTTTTAGATTTTCGGGACTTTTATTAATTTTCTAGCATTCTCTTGATCAATAATATTGATTTTTAGCCATAACTTGAGATTTAGTTTCTTGACAAATTGCAGAGGCATACAATTAATTTAAGTAACGGATTTAATAGTCTTAGATTATTAAAGATTTTCGAGATTGTTTTGAGCTTATTGGAGTATTTCGGAATTCTTCTTCCCTAAGCGAATGTAGATTTTACTAATTCTTACTAAATCAGAATGGTGTCGGTGGCTACCAAACGCATACATTCAGGGGTGTTTCGCCAATATATTAAATTCTCAAACTTAAGTCTTCTAAATAATATCCTCGTCTTAGAATATTCAATTTAGTTGTTTAAATAAAATGAGATGGACTATTTAGTATAAACTGAAGAATATTTATTGACTTATTAAACTACAGCTCAATTCTAAAGTTAGAGGTTTAGATTTAGCTATATCTATGCAAAAAATTAGGAAATTTTATGGGACTTTGGCACTATTAGTATTAAAATCTGAAAATCTTGATTTACTGCGTAGGCCCAATATATAAAATTAGATATTTTGCATCAATCTTATTTTAATTTTCCGTTAGTCAATAGTTCATCATTATTTGTGGAAGTTTTTAGAAAATCCTCCAGGAATTTGCAATCAAAAGGAGATTTGAATTCATTTCAATTCGCCAATTATCATAAAAATTCAAGAAAACATTTAATTAAATGTTGCCAGTTAGCCATCTCGTTATCATGTACTGTTAGTCAATTGTTTCAACATTATTTATGGTTATTTTTAGAAAATTCTGTTGGATTTTACAACCCCCGGGATACTTAAAGTGGAAATTACTGTGTGTAAATAATACATGTATTCAATTATTTTAGCGAATTTGTATGTAAAACTCTACTAATTCTTTATAAAGTTACAGAAATTTGAAAAATATTGAAACCCTTAATTCCCCTAAATGTAATTCATTGGGATCGGTACTAATGCCCGTATTACAAAATCCCGTATTTCATAATCCCGTATTTCAAAATCTCGTAGTATGAATTTTTTACGGGATTACGGGATTAATCAAATTGAAAAGCAATTTTTGGTTTTATGTAACTATTTCTTCTAATTTTTTTTAAATAAATAGTTTTAAAAATAATATTATTTAATTTAAAACTAAATTATTCTTGACCTTTGTATTTATATTAATAAAATTGAAAAACTGTATGTGTTTTATACGTTTCCACACGGATCATCTAATCAAATTGAGTTTTTGCATAAGGGTTTTATACTAAAATGAACAGCTTTTCGTAGTATTTTCGAAGGGGTCCGGCTCGTAGATCCAGGTTCCCATGAACAAAATATGTTTCTAAAATATTTTTTTTTAATTTTCCACGGGAATGAGTTTAGGGTTAAATGAAACTAATTCTATACATTTGCTCGACAATGACAACTATATAAAATAAATCGAATTATTTTGTGTAATAATAATTTTAAATGCGTATAACTGTCATCTACCTTATATTATATTCAGATGTTAATATTTAATTGGTACTGTATCTGTACTAAAAACCAAACTTTTTAAATCTTTTGCTGTTGAATATTTTTTTTATTTTTAGCCGTATTGCTTTGGTAAATTTACTCATTAACTTAAACAAACCATGTTTTAGTAGTTTTAGTAAAAAATTAGGGATTTAAGTTTGTCTGATGTGTCATGTCAATTTCCTTATAGTGGCAAATTATAAATTAATTAGTTGGTAAATCAATATTTTTTTTACTAAAACTTCAAAAACATGTTTTACTAAAACATACGGCATTTGTTCCGTAATCTGGAAACAAACGCAAAACAAAATAGAGCGAAAATTAAAATTTTGTTGTAAATATCTTAAATTGTAAATGGTCAACTGATTACCGAAACGACTGTGTAAGTTTTCCAACAAATGTCTGTACAGTGGTAAATTCATTTGATGGTTTAAAGTTGCACGTGTTTCCAAACATTGCAAAAAATTACAAGAACTATGAGTTGTTCTCCGAAAAATACGTACTTTGTGTACTTGCGCCAAAAAATGACAGCGTCAACCAAATAAATCTGGAAATTCAAAGTTTGCTATTTGGTACCGCTACAACATTTAAATCAATCGACACCGTCACCAATACTGATCAAGCGAGCGGTATTCTACCCCACAGAATTTTTTAACTCATTGAAACTAAATGGAATGTCTCTTCATATTCTTTTTCTCAAAATTGGACGAACACATATCTCGTATTCTATCATGATAAATCGACTTAAGTTAGGTTAAAAATCGCACGATTTTTAACCTAACCTAAGCCGATGTATCATAATTTTGGCATACGGGATTTTGAGATACCGTGATTTTGTTATACGGGATTTTGAAATACGGGATTTTGTAATTCGGTATTTTGTCATACGGGCAACTGTACCAACCCAATTCATTGAGTAGCTTAAGAGATTAGTAAAATTTCACAATGCTATATAGGCCAGTGAAATTTTTACTAATCAAAAACTAAAAATATTTTAGTGTAGTAAAAACTTCATTGGCATTCATCCTTCGAGTTTTTCTCTTTTTTTGTTCGGAACTATTTATCTTGTAAATTTTTTAGAGGTTTTAGAGATTGTTCAAGGTTTTTCGAATTATTCAAGATTTTGAGATTTTCTGAAGCTACTGAAGGTAGTTTGGAAGTCTTCTGCTCTTAATTTTTTTTTCGATATTCCCGAGATTATCAGCGCATTCTCAGATTATTCAAGATTTTCGAGATTTTTTAATGTTATTGAATGTTGTTGAAATTCTCCTTCTCTCGAATATTTTCAAGACTTTCTCAGGTTATTTGAAATGATTTCTAACGAATTTTTTCAAACTCTTAGCAATTTTTGCTTTAAGATCTTCAGAATTTTTCACGATTTTTCAGATTATTCAAGATTTTCAGAATTGTTTGAGGTTATTGCAGGTATTTTAGAATTTTTTGCCGGATTATCCAAAATTTTCTAGAGTTTTTTAGGTTATTTAGGATTGTTCGGAATTCTTCTTTTTTGATTTTTTTTTTAAGATTAGTCGAATTTTTCCAGAATTACTTTATTAATCATTTAGGTTTTCCAGATTATTCAAAATTTTCGAGGGTTGTCGAGATTATTGAATGATTTTGGATTTCTTTTTTTCTCATATTCTAGTTTTTAAGTCATTGAGGGTTGTTCGGAATTCTAGTTCTCTCGTATTTTTTCAAGGTTTTCAAGATAATTCAACAATTTTCAGATTATTAAAGCTTTTAGAGTTTTTTTCTGATTTTATTGAAGGTTGTTTGAATTTCTTGTTCACTCGGTTTTTTTCTGAGATTCCCCAGGTTAATCAAGATTATACAGATTTTTCAAGACTTTCGACGTCTTTCGGTATTTTTTATTATTTTACATGAGATATATAAAGTTTACTCCGAGAATATATGATAACGTTAATTAGATTATTCAAGTTATTACGAGGAATAGGTGACTCTATATTATAAGTCATAAACTCATGACTATTATAACTTACCATTTATTCGAATTTCTCTAGAGTTATATTTGCTTCACATTAGACGTTGGTTATTTGTATTAGTAAAGGGAAGGGATTCAGGTGAAATAATCAAATTAAGATTTGTTGGCTATATAATACCAACCACAAATTACCATGGTAAACAGTAATTTCCTGAACTTATCATTGGATTTAATTTGTTTTATAAGTCAGTCTCCCGATAGAGAGATGCAACTACAAACAATATCAGTGGATTTAGTTATATTCAGATTCCGCTAAACTTCAAATTATGCTTAATTAATGGTTATACTTCAATTTTGAAATATATTTGAAGTTCCGCTTTAAGTATCCTTTGGATTGATATTTATAAAAGTTGAATTTTTTTAACTCAGAACGGAGAATATAATAAATAGATAAACTCGATTTAAATTTGAAAATATAATTTCTGTCGGTTGAATTGGGTGTGGAACTTATCATTTGATGTAGTTTAAAATTAAATTTTAGTTTGAATCTCATATTGAAAAATTTGAAATATCTTGAGAATTTTATTTTAATTGTAATTTTTTTATTGTCCTTGAGAGCTTAGGTAACCTATCTTGAATAAAAGTTAAGAAGAAATATAATTAGAATAAAACAATCTGACAAATGAGTAGCCAGCTAGCTCAAAATGTATTACACGAAAGAGTAGCATATCTATCACAATATTACATAAAATACAATTTTGCATTCCTTTCCAATAAACTATCTGAAACTTTAATATCATTCCTCCTCCATACATTAAAATAATTGCTTTGTTCATATTTTACTTCAACACATCTCATCAAAATTTTCAAGGTTTATTATACCTCGTCATAAAATTCAAATGCTACCCGCAGCATAAATATTTAACAATAAACCAACAAGAACGATATGAAACAGCTGGAGCTACAAGCAAATTTCATTCATCTATTTTATGCATACCATCCCTACAAACATAATACATATCTGTATGCAGCATTGTGATCGGCGCATATAAATTTTTAATGTTGCTTCTTCATTTTTATTATGTATGTACAATCCGTCCATAAAAATCATAATTCAAACAAAACAAATTATGTATACACACACACACTACCACCACCACCACACATTTATTACGAACACATAAAATCCGCAAATCATAAACACTAAACATAAAAAAAAAATTATATTCACAGTAGGAAAATATAAAAGTAAATTGACACACAAATAATTCAATAAAAAATTCAATTAATTTTACTAAATAAATAGCAAAAAAAAATTAATTTTTTATTTAATTAATTTTAATACAAAATAAATAAATTTGATTGTAACAATCACCCATAAACCAACATGGAACAAAAATCTAAATGATTTTTCCGATACCCTCTGAATTGTGACCTATTTGGGTGGAAAATAATTATTTTCTAGTATTACAAAATGTATCTAGTTGTCGTTAAGGGGTAAAACCAAATCACGGATTCGTTAGACGCGTAGTGCGCATGTTAACTAAAATTTTCAATCCTACAATAAATTTGAATGAAAAAGAAACTTTCCGTTAAACGACGGAGAAATAGTTTATTCGCGCATCGTTTTCCCCTAAACAAATCGCTGTTAGTTTTCAAAATACAAACCAAAATAAAGAAAATTTGGAAATAAAATGAAAAATAAAAAAAAAACGGTTGAAATACGAACTTAAATGATTTTTATATTTTCTAAAATTTTACAATTCCTCAAAAGTAGTCCCGGTTATCAGCTCGTATAATACGGATGGAAATTTTTTCTCATTGTTATCGAAAAAATAGAAAAAAAAGAAAATTTATTTTTTCTATTTTCAAGTTTTATTTTCACAATTTTGCATTTGGTTTGTGAGATAAGTGAAAAAAAAAAAAAAAAAAAAATATTTTTTGTTTGAGATTTATAAGAAAATATATTTTATTCCACAAATATAAATTTGTGTTTGGTAGCTAGCTATTTGGTTGCGTGCGATTATCCAACATTTTTTTTTTTTTTGTGTGGTAAATTATTTTGTGAGTGGTTATAATTATTACATGACATGTGTAAATAATATAAAGTGTCCTAAAAATATGAAGTGGAAAAATTAAATAGAGAAAATTTATATAAGATTATTGTGATGGTGATAAATGTGAAAAATTACTCAGTGATTGTGAATTTATTATATATGGATGGAAATAATCGTTCGTTAATCTCACTACTAGAAAACAGGCACACGAAAAATCACAAAATTAACGATACTAAGCCATACACAATGGATATTTCATAAGCAAAAAAAAAAATCGAGTTGTTTACACTCAAAACACAACACGGAGGTTGTTTTAACACAACAACAACAAAAAAGGTACAGTCATGAGCAAATATCAACTATACAAAATATTTAATCCTAATTTTCATAAATAAAAACCGCTCGTAAAATACAAAATTAATTAAATTAACAAAAACGTGTAGAATACAAAAAAAATTTCTTTCAATTCAAACATATGTACGTATATACTATAGGCAAATACACAACACAAAACATTTTTTCTTTTGAATTTCGACTAAATAAGCTTTCATTTGACACAAATGAAAAGCTCACAAAAATACTAAATGTTTTCATCTAAATAAGCAAAAAGGTAGATGAAAATACGACACCTATTTTATATACGTTTTAAAAAAATTTCCTTTCTTGGATTTTAAAATAAATTTTGTATACTTCATACATTATATACACACACACACATAGTACGCGATTTAAGATGATGGAGAAGCAGCGAACTTGTAGGGTTGATGAGGTATGAGAAAATTGAATCGAATTTTCTTTAAAATAAAATAAAAAAATAAAAAGTGGGAAATACATACGTTTATGTATATTGAGGGAAGTGTTGCTTATTTTTGTTGTTACTATATTACTATGGTGGTGTTGTTGTTATATTGTTAAAGAGAGTGACACAGATGTTAATGGATCGGTGAGCTTAAATTTAATGACAACGAAATAAGATGGAATGAATTGAGTTTTTTTTCTTCAGGAAAACGAAAATTTAATTAAATTTGAACATTTGATATAAATGTAATGTAATGTAATGTAATGTTACATTATGTTATGTTTTGTACAAAATTTATATGTATTGTATATCGAGGATTGATTGTCATGTTAGCGTGTTAGGAACATATATTTATAGGTTTGTTGGCTTCTTTATAAACACACTTGTTGTTTAGTTTTTTTTTGTTTTGTAAATATTAGTAATGTTGTTTTTGTTGTAACCTGTTGAGCACACTTATTAAATATGATTATTAGTTAATCGCATAGTTCATATAGTGGGATGACCGTCAAAGTTAATAAATCCTTTTATTTATGGATAATTTAAGTTATGTGAATTAGTTTGAGTGAATTTGTAACTGAAAAGTGTGTTTTAGTTGAACTATTTTTATTGCCTTAGTTGTTGACGAAAAATAAAACGACAAAATTTTGGAAAGTTTTAATAAATGCTGAACCAACAGGTTGAGTATAAAGCAATGTTATTATTAGTGTGAGCTTTCAATACTGATTTGGTCGTTATATGAATAATTCAAAATTATTTACTATACGGAATACCTAACGTGCTTACAAAAATATAAAAATGTTCAAGATCTTGGAAAACCCAAATATTAATTTATTTCAATTTTTGTTAACATACGTGTACTTATCTTGGTGTAAAATTAAAATAAAAACATTTTGAAAGCGGTGAAATTTATTTGCCATGCACTCTCGAAATTTTCTTTGTAAATTCATTGGGAACAATAAAGTCAACTCTTTTGTTGCACTGTTAATTACTGTGTGATAGGTAGTGGGATAATTTGGCATGCAGAGTCAACCAAAATAAGAATATTGCTAGAGACATGACATTTGAAATATTGAATATAATTTGTTGATTTTACTCTACAACATGAGCTTATTGAGCTATTTAATACACAAACTGTTTAATTCATATTTCTGATGGTTTTTGGTATACATTTTGGTAAACTCCATGGAAAATACAGTAAATTAAGAAATGCTAATGTGCGATTAAAAATTTTTCACATTTCATACAATTTGAAATTTATCAACTTTTGTCCGGTGCCTCGCCAAATTACAAATATTAATTTTAAAAATTAATTGCTTTAGTATCATTGAAGTATGATGCCGGGGCAAAATTTTAAAATTGTTTAACGAAATAAAATTACACCAACTCGTATAAATTAATTAAAACTTAAGCAAATATTTAAAATTAACCATTAATTTTGCCGAAATAATCTAAGAATCATTTAAGATTAATAAATTTCGGAAAACTTCGAGAGAATCGAAATTCCTAACCTAGTTGTATTCTACATTTAAACTGTACCCAAATAGCCTCAATTGGTTCAAATAAATCAATGTCACGTTATTTAACACAAGCCACAAATTATAAAGGTTACTTTGATGATCTTCGTTATAAGACGCTTCATATTTTAACTGTTTGTTGTAATGGGGCGATCCAATTTAGTTTTGTTTCGAATAATCCTGAATGGATTGTGAATATTCACTAATAGGTCTAGAACTAAATTAAATCTAAAAAAGTGAACGAATTTGGTTAATAATTTTAAGGCACAACAAAAATATCTCCCTTGTTAAAATATTTGTCTATTTGGCTAATTCCAAAATAATTTAATGTTTGGAATAAAGAAATGTTTGAGGATTTAGAAGCACATCAAGAATTTGTAAAGATTAGATGAGGTGTAATTGGGCAAGCTAAGTATTGAAGTGGAAGAAAATGATATTGGCAAGCCTACCGAATACCAAATTAGCCGAGCTATAAGTGATAAAAAATATTTTAATGTGTGTGTTCATTATTTTCGAGTTTCCAATATTAAAGTTGTGCAAACAGTGAAATACACTCAGGAAATCACAGAATAGATTATTAGTGGAGTTTGCATCGGTGAAAGTTAATTATAAAGTACATATTACAAAAAAACGTTTGGCGGCTTTTGAAAAGGGAATCGATGATGAAACAACCAAAGGTACATTTTGATGCACAAAAGATGAGTACTTTGTAAGACAGGAAAATCCAGTATCTTTCGAACTATATCGAAGAACGGCATCATAAAAGTGCTGTAGCGATTTTCACAATAACTTTAAAAACGCTTATGCAACATGTAAGGTATGGAATTTCATCAAAATCAAATAGCTGTTGTTGCAGAATTATGATTTAACTAATTACTAATCATTTTTTAACAAACCTATTAAATTATAACTAACAGTTATTTTTGTCAGATACATGTACATTTTTCTGACCATAGCTTAATGAATTCATAATCTCATTAGTCGAAGGATCTTACGCCGTCAAGTATAACCCAAATGACAATGTTGAGCTTTATTAAGATCCAATATCATTCTGGTTGGAAAGTCGTTTTAGAAGGCAGGTCAATAGCGGATTTCCCATACACTAAGCAAATATTGCTAAAGATTGTACGCGGAGAGAGAAGTGTAATGTCATGATCAAGAGGGCTAAACAAATATTTAAACCTCAATATCCCTCCCAAATAACCCTAGATATTTTATTTTGTTTTGTTTTTTATTTTTTTTATTTACAGCTGCACGAACCCATCGAGTTACACTGGAACTTTACACTGTGTAAATTTAAATTAACTCAACTATGACGCTATAATACTATAATTTTGCTTAATTTTATTATTTGTTTTTTTTTTTATTTTATTAATACGAGCAGTTCACAATCAATAATGTTGCTAAATTAAAAGAGTTCTCTAAGCGGTAAATTAGTTGGGTACAGTACCGGAACATTTATGATATATTTTAACGTGGTTTTTTGCAAAATTTCTAATTCATTTAATTCATATATCGCACAACTGCTCCAGATGGGATTTAGGTATATGCATCTAGATTGAATATACGCCTCATACAATAGTAACAATAATGGTTTCCTAAGATATTCTTTTGATCTCTTGATAGCAAAAATATAAGGAGTAGAAACGATACAATAATTGGCACTTATAAGGCAGTTTCCGATTATTTTGCATTTAATTTAAAAAAAATTATGTATTTTGTAAACTAATTAGCTAATGGATCTTGAACAATCATATAACTTTGATTTAAGACTAATGAATTTTAATTTTAAATTATTTTTAATATATAAAATTTTTAAAATTCGCAAGTGTGTCTTTTCAGTAGTAATGGACACCCAAAAACAATAATTGGCATTGTTGAAATTCACAATAATTGGCATATTATTATTACTAAAAACAATCAGTTTACGTATCATACAATAATCGTCACACATGTATAACTTTTGGGCACCTTGATTTTCTATTTTATCGGCAGTTTAAATTTGAAACTAAATTTGAAACTTATTCAAAAAACACTTCTTTTGTTATCCACCCGTTGTCACTTCTTCCCACACCCAGTGTTCCGGAATTGAATTTCTAATGTGGTCAGGAATCCTCTTGTATGGGTAAATTATCATCGGTGGTACCATGATTCCCGAGGCAGAGTAAGTGTACATGGCCGTGAGACAGCTTTTAGAAGATCCTTGTTCGACCTCATGCACATGTTTTGTTCCAACCTTGGCTAGTACGCTTTTCGTTTTTGGGCATAGCAGGAAATTTGTCTCATCTTCATTAAAGAATCGGGACGGTTCATTTAGCACAAAAAATATATTTTTTTCTTTCAAGTAATCTTCAATTTGGTCAAACAATTTATAAAGATTATTTGCGCTAACTTTAGAACCAGCAGTAGTGAAATACAATTTAAATAATATATACCAGCCAGAAAACTTAACTATACATATGTATGTACTGTAAATGGCAACTTACCACTTCAGGGGTTCTGTAAGTTAGACAAGGGTGCCTTTTTAAAAATAAGTTGTACCATCCCTTGCCAGGCCTGTTATCTCTCCCAAATGGATGTTCTCGCGGGCAATTGTCTAAAAACCGCTTTACCGTTTCAATTACATCTTCGCGATGTTTTGGAAACCCCTTTCTGGCACTCTCCAAAATCCAATCGAGTATAGTAGTCTCCTCTTCCTTAGTCAGAACGGTCATTGGACCAGGACGGTTTTTTTTAAATTTTTCAGACAATCTGTACTGATTTGTATAGAGCGTGGCACATTAAATAATTTTGATGCAGCCTTTTTGGCGACTTTGCCGTTAATAACAGCATCACACGCCTTTTGGATGTTCTCTTCTAAAAACGATGACTTTTTTCTTGGCATCTAAAATGGCAAAATGGCAAAGAATTGAACAGCAATACCTACCTAAGCGAATTTTGTTGATAACAATGATTTTTCAATTTGTGTGTGGTATCATACATATATCAATAATAATCGGCATCCCGTTAGCATGACCATTACAGGTCTCAACAGCTAATGATAGAGGTATCAATCATGGAAATCAAAGCACAGTTGCAGATTTTCGAATTTCGTGGCTCTGAATTCGTAGGCTATAGCTCAGTTGATTTTCAATAAAATCGAATTTTCTACGACATGTGTAGAAATATTCGAGCGATCCAAATAACCGTTGAGATGACGATACAGGTCTCAACAGCTAATGATATAGGTACCAATCATCGAAATCGGAGCACAATTTCAGATTTTTGCATTTCGTGGCTCTGAATTCGTGGGCTATAGCCTATAGCTCAGTGGATTTTCAATAAAATCGAATTTTTTACGACATATTGTGTAGAAATATTCGAGCGATCCAAATGACCTATGGCATGACGATTACAGGTCTCAACAGCTAATGATAGAGGTATCAATCATCGAAATCGGAGCACAATTGCATATTTTCGAATTTCGTGGCTATGAATTCGTGGGCTATAGCTCAGTTGATTTTCAATAAAATCGAATTTTTTACGACATGTGTAGAAATATTCGAGCGATCCAAATGACCTATGGCATGACGATTACAGGTCTCAACAGCTAATGATAGAGGTATCAATCATCGAAATCGGAGCACAATTGCAGATTTTTGAATTTTGTGGCTCTGAATTCGTGGGCTACAGCTCATAATGTGTTAATAAATCTAATACAAAATTATTTTTATCATTAAAAATAAATTTTTTTTTTTTTTTATAATCCAAATTTTTGTTCTCGCTTTGTGATTTTCATACATACATTTTCATACATTTATTTTTATCATAAAAAATAAAAAAAATTTTTTTTTTATAATCCAAATTTTTGTTCTCGCTTTGTGATTTTCATGTTAAAGTAAAGAGCACAACATAAAAAATGAAACCATCGGATTTTTTTTTTTTTTTTGAAAAATTCAAAATTCATTATTTATTTATCGATTTGCTTATAATTAACCACATGAATTTATTAAATGTGTTAATAAATCTAATACAAAATTATTTTTATCATAAAAAATATTTTTTTTTTTTTTTTATAATCCAAATTTTTGTTCTCGCTTTGTTATTTTCATGTTAAAGTAAAGAGCACAACATAAAAAATGAAACCATCGAATTTTTTTTTTTTTCGAAATCCATTAACCACATGAATTTATTAAATGTGCTAATAAATCTAATACAAAATTATTTTTATCATAAAAAATAAATTTTTTTTTTTTTTATAATCCAAATTTTTGTTCTCGCTTTGTGATTTTCATGTTAAAGTAAAGAGCACAACATAAAAAATGAAACCATCGGATTTTTTTTTTTTTTTGAAAAATTCAAAATTCATTATTTATTTATCGATTTGCTTATAATTAACCACTTGAATTTATTAAATGTGTTAATAAATCTAATACAAAATTATTTTTATCATAAAAAATAAAAAACATTTTTTTTTTATAATCCAAATTTTTGTTCTCGCTTTGTGATTTTCATGTTAAAGTAAAGAGCACAACATAAAAAATGAAACCATCGGATTTAAATGGAAAAAATACCAACAACACATAGTGTTCCCAAGCAGTCAACCATCTAAGTACTAACTATGCCCAATGTTGTTTGACTTCGGTGATCGGACGAGAACCGGTACGTAAACATGGTATGGTCGTTGACTACAGGAATATTATGTTAGGTCGCAATTATGTATGTCAATATCTTTTGTTTCATTTTAAACATGTTACATTTTATATACAACTTTGACTTATATGTGAACATAATAAGATCGTATATTACATTTAACATTATTATTATTTATACGACCAATCTATGATTAAAGCATGTTTTAGGTATCAGTATGATGGCAGATCAGTAAAGAGCACAACATAAAAATGAAACCATCGGATTTTTTTTTTTTTTGAAAAATTCAAAATTCATTATTTATTTATCGATTTGCTTATAATTTACCACATGAATTTATTAAATGTGTTAATAAATCTAATACAAAATTATTTTTATCATAAAAATAATTTTTTTTTTTTTTTTATAATCCAAATTTTTGTTCTCGCTTTGTTATTTTCATGTTAAAGTAAAGAGCACAACATAAAAAATGAAACCATCGAATTTTTTTTTTTTTTCAAAAATTCAAAATTCATTATTTATTATCGATTTGCTTATAATTAACCACATGAATTTATTAAATGTGTTAATAAATCTAATACATAATTATTATAAACAATAAACAACGAATAAACAAAATTATTTTTATCATAAAAAATAAAATTTTTTTTTTTTTTATAATCCAAATTTTTGTTCTCGCTTTGTGATTTTCATACATACATTTTCATACATTTATTTTTATCATAAAAAATAAAAAAAATTTTTTTTTTATAATCCAAATTTTTGTTCTCGCTTTGTGATTTTCATGTTAAAGTAAAGAGCACAACATAAAAAATGAAACCATCGGATTTTTTTTTTTTTTTGAAAAATTCAAAATTCATTATTTATTTATCGATTTGCTTATAATTTACCACATGAATTTATTAAATGTGTTAATAAATCTAACACAAAATTATTTTTATCATAAAAAATAATTTTTTTTTTTTTTTTATAATCCAAATTTTTGTTCTCGCTTTGTTATTTTCATGTTAAAGTAAAGAGCACAACATAAAAAATGAAACCATCGATTTTTTTTTTTTTTTCAAAAATTCAAAATTCATTATTTATTATCGATTTGCTTATAATTAACCACATGAATTTATTAAATGTGTTAATAAATCTAATACATAATTATTTTTATCATAAAAAATAAAAAATTTTTTTTTTTTATAATCCAAATTTTTGTTCTCGCTTTGTGATTTTCATGTTAAAGTAAAGAGCACAACATAAAAAATGAAACCATCGGATTTTTTTTTTTTTTGAAAAATTCAAAATTCATTATTTATAGATAAATATATTATAAATAGATAAAATTAAATGTGTTAATAAATCTAATACAAAATTATTTTTATCATAAAAAATAAAAAACATTTTTTTTTTATAATCCAAATTTTTGTTCTCGCTTTGTGATTTTCATGTTAAAGTAAAGAGCACAACATAAAAAATGAAACCATCGGATTTAAATGGAAAAAATACCAACAACACATAGTGTTCCCAAGCAGTCAACCATCTAAGTACTAACTATGCCCAATGTTGTTTGACTTCGGTGATCGGACGAGAACCGGTACGTAAACATGGTATGGTCGTTGACTACAGGAATATTATGTTAGGTCGCAATTATGTTGTCAATATCTTTTGTTTCATTTTAAACATGTTACATTTTATATACAACTTTGACTTATATGTGAACATAATAAGATCGTATATTACATTTAACATTATTATTATTTATACGACCAATCTATGATTAAAGCATGTTTTAGGTATCAGTATGATGGCTGATATTCCCTATTCACACTACTCCACCCGTAACTATGTCGTTTACAATTTGGCTTTATATTCATAAATGATCTCTTAACATATAAAATGAATCCATCGGATTTTTTTTTTTTGAAAAATTCAAAATTCATTATTTATTATCGATTTGCTTATAATTAACCACATGAATTTATTAAATGTGTTAATAAATCTAATACATAATTATTTTTATCATAAAAAATAAATTTTTTTTTTTTTATAATCCAAATTTTTGTTCTCGCTTTGTGATTTTCATGTTAAAGTAAAGAGCACAACATAAAAAATGAAACCATCGGATTTTTTTTTTTTCAAAAATTCAAAATTCATTATTTATTTATCGATTTGCTTATAATTAACCACATGAATTTATTAAATGTGTTA